>JAWWLV010000061.1:4697798-4713821 GCA_035041135.1 Platyrinchus mystaceus | reverse complement strand
GGCACGGAGAGCTGGAGCCCGTCTGAACCAAGAGCAGCTTCTCGTCCCTCAGGGCAGAGCTGTTAAAGAAACAGACATCTGGGAATGAGCCAGAGAACCAGGAATACTGAAGCCTCTTTGGCCGAGGCTTCCTTTCCTGCTGGGACTTAGCTGGGAAACACCGTGGGACTTTGCTGGGAGACACCGTATTTCCTTGAGCACAAGGGTTATTCAGTGAGCCCCATGTCCTCTCCCAGGGACAGTGTGTGTGTGTGTGTGACAGGGATGGGTTTGCCTCTATTAACACACAAAATTTCTGCTTGAGCACTTCTCAGGGAAGGCACAGACAAGAAATACAATTATGGGCGGTCAGGGAAGATCCAATTTCTACATTTTTCACCTTAAGCAAAGCAAACCCTCTGCCTTGGCTTTTGTCCAGGCTGCAGATTTCAGGCACCATGAAACCCAGTTCACTATGGGCTCAGTGAGTGCCAGGGACTCTGTTTCCCCCCCGGGGTGACCCCATTCCCTGCTTACTGGATCACGGGGTCCATGGCCGCGATGCGCTCGGTCACGATCAGGGACTCGCTGTAGGTGACGTCGTTGAGGGCAGGGCCAGAGTTACAAGCCAAAATAACCTGTGGGAAGGTGGCAGGAGAGTTCACAGTGAGCCCCTGGAGCGCCAGATATTTGAGTTATTCCCAATTTCTGGCACAGAAGAGCCAACCTGAAGCGTCCTGCTGGAAAGGCAGCTCCGCCTTCCAGCAGTTACCAGGGCTCCACTGCGCAGGGATTCCCGAGGAAAACCACTCACCTCTGTCCCTCTAGAAAGGAGCTCTCGGACAAAAGGAAAGACTCCTAAAATTATGTCTATTCCACTGTTATCTGCGAAAATTAAGGCACATTTATGAGGAGGACCCTCCTGCAAGAGAAAACCAATGCATTCAGGATGGAGCACAAGTCACTGCAGGGAACAGTCTGTCATGTACAACTACTCGCTCCAGGAGCCCCCATTTGTGCCCTCAAACACTCGAGCCTTTGGGTCTCTGTAGCAGCAAAGTCCCAGCACAGCCTGTGACAAACAGGAGGAACTGGGGTCCCTGCTGGTGTCTCTGCACAGGTGTCCAAAGCACCTCGGGTTCCTCTGCTGTGCTTGAGACAGGGCTCTCAAACTCCAGCAGTGGAACCTCCACCTGCCCCTTGGAGCAGGCCCAGCTCCAGGGTCAGGCCTGTCACCTGTCTGGGCCTGCAGGTCCCACTGGCTGTGGGCACTGTCCCAGAGCGTGCTGGAGGTCAGGACCTACCTTGGTGGGTGTTTAAAGCCAGCCTGGTGCTGGCTGAACAGGATTCCCTTCTGCCAGGAAAGGGCAGGATGGACTGCTGGGGGCAGTGACATCCTAAAATGAAAAGATATTGCCTACTCTCCATTAACCTCTTCATTTATTCTCAATCTGATGTTATGAAACTCAGTTCACACCAGCAGAAGAAGTGAAAAACACTTAAATCCTAATAAAAATCTGACAGGACAGTGCTGGAGGTTCCTCAGTTATCCCCATGACACAAGATTAGCTGATGCTTTGCTTTAGGATGTAACACATAACGATCTGCCAAAGTCTGCTCATCCCAAACCTTTGGGCTGCCATTTCCAACTGAGAGATTTACACAAAGACACAAGAGTGTTTCAATTAACCTTAATTAAACAGTAATAGAGATCACATGGGGAAAAAAAGCTTTGCTAATTGATAAGTAAGTTAATTACTTCCAACAGGCTCCTACAGTAATGACAGTTTAGACTGGCTATTCAGAGGGAGTTACAGCCCAAATGCTACCTCTGGCCCCAAGTTTTCAAACTCAGGGGTCTGGTTGTACAGAAATAAGTCCCTTGTAAGGAGAGGACACACTGTGGTGCCTCTGGAGCAGCTCCAAGAGCAGCTGGGCTCCAGTGCTGCAGTTCCTGTGGGAATTCACAGAAGCACCTCAGTAAGTAACCAAGTGTCAGACTAATCCCTTTATTCCTTTCTTTGTGGTGAATTACTGGGACTGTGTTACCAGGCTTTGTTTTGCATTGTCTGAACAGTTTGTTAGGTGTGTTAAACCCCCAGGATCAATCAGGTGGTTTGATGATGAAGGTGTTTAATGTGTGGATTAAGTGTGGTGTCATACCTTCAGTCTCTGCAGCCACTGGCTGTAGGAATCTTCCAACCAGGGACGTTCTGTGGCACAGACAGAGTTGGGTCAGCAATTCTGACAGGCACTGATTCTTACAAACACTCATTCTGCACACTGTCAAAGCAGGGGGTTCACTCTACATGTACTGAAGCATTAAATCATTTGAGCTCAGGTTCTGAATGTTAAATGTCTGGATCCAAAGGGTTCCCAGGCTCTTAGTTATGGGAAGGGCTCAGTGAGAGCAGTCCTGAAATGGGATTTTCACACTAAAGCACTGGAGCCACTGAAATGGCTCATCCTGGGCTGGGGGTGTTGTTCCTCCCAGGGCACTGTGCCCTCACAGGGACAGAGCAGCTAATGGAGCTCTCTGTGCTGAGGCTCCTGCTCAAGGAGAGACCTTTGCAGGATTTAATTCCTTTGGAACACAAACAGGAACATTCCACCCAAACTCTGGATCTGTATTTAGATAACCCTGACAAGTACTAATGTTTCCTCGTCATGTGGGCAGCAGAACTGCCAGAACAAACATTCCCACTCTCTTCTGCTCCCTCATTTACACAACATCCAGCTCCAACCACCACCTGGATCCCCCTGTACCTTGTAGCTTTGACTTGGCTTCTTCAAATCCAAACTGTGGCTCAGACTCCAGGACACTGCAGCAGGAGAGAAATAAAGGGGCCACAGTTACACACCTTCCCCTCACACAACTGTAATTCAAACATTCCTGCAGCAGGTGCTCAGCAATTTTAGTGCACTGGGGGCTGGGGGAGGGCCAGGATTGGGAAACAGGCAGTTTGTGCTCATGTTAAAGACAAAAGGCTCAGCTGGATGTTCAGTTTGAGTTCTGATGCTAAAAGAAAAATGTACAGCTGTCTGCCAAAGGCACAAGTGGAAATGGAAACTTCCCCTCACACTTGGGAGCAAACATCCAACACTTGACTAAGGTGAAACACAAACTACAGTTACAGTTGGATTGGTGCACTTCAAAAAAAAAAACCAAACAAACCCACAACTGGACATTCTGTAGCTTAAAAGGTGCTGTTAAAGGATGCAACACCTACTCTGAGACTGCCTTTGCTCCCCAGTCGAAGACATTCCCTGCCAGGAGTCCTTTCACCAGAGCAAACTGCCTCTCCTCCCAGCCCAGGGAATCCAGGGACTCTATTACACTCTGGAAACACTTTAAGGCTATTCCATTTTCTTTCTGCTTTACCTGTAAGACAGACATGAAATGCTGGTTTATATCAAAAGTTTCTTACCCATCCAAGAACATGCTCAAGCATCTCCTCTACTCTTGTGGTCTCTCATGGACCAACAAGTTACTATTATCAGTGTGCTTAGGATGAGGGAAAACCTTGCCTGGAATTCTAATAAAAATCTTCATTAGAGCCAGGATATGATCCAGGATATGTGTTGTCCACCCTGTGAGGCAAGAACTCACCTTGGAATAGGGGTCTGGAAAATTGAACTCGTTTAAACAGTGTTCCCTTGTATCCAAGAGACTCCTCACTGTTAAGGTACCATAGGCACTGGAATAAGGGAGAAAAAGAGATCAACTACTTCAAACAGCAAAAGTTCTTCTCTGTTTCCTCCTGAAGTCACAGCACCTCACACGAGCACTAGAGCTAAAAGTCTCACTGCTAAACCCTGGCTCTAAGGGGTAAATCTATGATACAGACTATTTAAATACAGGGAGGGGGAATGTTCAGAGCAAGGCCAGATACTTTAATTAATTTGCTGCCATTTTTAATAACCACATACAAATTTTTAATAATGAATTTTCTGCCAAGATACAATTTTTCTGTTCAGCTCCAACACAGGAAACGCAAAAGCTCTGTGCAAAGAACCTGAGGTTTGACACAGCACCTTGCTGTAGCCTTCAGCCTGCTCGGCTTTCAGCCTGCTCTGCTTCACAGCCTGCCTGGCTTTGGATGTGCTGCCTCTCTGGAAGCAGCAGGTGCTGCCAAAGGGAAGGTAAAGGCACTTACAAGGGCTGCTGCCTGAGTGTCTGCAGCTTGTTCCAGTATTTCTGCCGGAACTTCTCGGCTCTCTCCGCAGCATCCAGGGAGTCTGGCTGACTGGCTGCCGCTCGCTTTGCCACCTGGGACAGAGATGGGCAGCTCTGCACTTACCAAATCAATTCTTCCTCCGTGTGACTGCTCTGAAGTTCAGCCTGAGAAACAACCCCTCCATCTGCCGCCCTGTTCAGTGCCTGGGGCCCGTCTGCTCCCTCCCACTCAGCACCTCCCAGCCTTCCTTCCCTGCAGCCACCAAAGAGCAATTTTAATGCCTCTTTTCCCAAAAGATTTCAAGTTGATTTTCCAGACTGTACTTTCAGAAATTAAACACAGGTTCTAACCGCTCATAGGAGGGGAAAATAACAAATGCACACACAAAGGAGGAGCAGGCAGAGCTGTAATGGTGCACATCGACCCCCTGTGCTCTCTCTTTGTTTCCTGCAGGGACTGGCTGGACCAGCCTGAGAGCAGAGCACTGCGGTGTGTCAGTCGTAGAGTGGCTGTGAGGCAGCAGGACTGACCCCAGAGCAGGAACAATCCAGGCATCTCTGGCCTTTGGTTGTATAACTGTCCTGCTAGCAGCTCTGTACAGAGAGGTGTAGGTGCTATCAAAGAGAGGAAATGCTTTGAGAGAACCTTTAAAAAAGGGAAAAAAGCACCACAGGAGAGGAACACTTCTGCCTTTGAAGGTGCCAAGCACTTCCTCAGGAGCTTGGGACAAAGTCAGGAGCCTCTGCTGCAGGAAGAGGGGCTGCACTTACACACTGAGGGGTGACAGTATAAACAGGATAAACATGTTGGTTCACAGATTTATTTGCCAAATACCCGTGTCAGTCATAGGACTGTTGTGTGACACTCACCCCATCCAGGGCCTCCTCGAAGCAGGTGAGCCAGTATTTTCTGGCCATGGCATCATCTGTGAGGTCAACAGTGTCTGGGATGTAGGTGGAGGGGTCTTTCAGCAGTGGCAGGTTCACAAGTGGTCTCTCCAACCTGTCCATTTCCAGCATGTCAAACTGGGTGACAAGGGAAAGGAACTGATTACAACTCGTTCAGAAGTGGATTCAGAGCAAGTTAAACAAGTACAAGGGCTGTCCAAGTCCAGCCACAGTTAAGACTGACAGATTTGCAGACAATTTATATTATTTATCCACGCCCATCCTATAGACAGAAATTATCAAGTTTTATGCCAGTTTTCCTGTGAAATCAGAATTACTGTACTGTCAGTGTGTTTGAGAGATGACTGGACTTGTGCTCTTCTGTCCCATCATATGTTTGTCTTCTCATAGGAAGTAAATTAATGCTGCTTAAAGACAGTGGAACATCAGATTCCAAATTCTGAAGTGTTTCAGCTGTAGCAAAATCCAGCTGCTTCAGAGAAAGGGCAAGAGACAAACGTTCCCCCCTGGTTTGGGGAAGGAGAACAAGACCAAGACGGTGAAGGAGAGCAAGACAAAGTAGCAGCCACAGTCTGTTCTATGAGAATACACCAAACATGACACAAGACACAAGACAACATCACAGGACTCCAGACACCAGATCAGTCACTTCTCTGGGCAAGCAGGAGTCCCAGGGCTGCAGAATAATGACCTATTCCCACACCACCACTGCTGAGAGAACACACACAGCTCTAGAAAGGACCCCACATACTGTACCACTCCGTGTTCTCTGCATGGGGTAAACATCAGGTGATGTGCTCATAAGACCAGAACTCCCAGCATAATTCTCTCCCCAGCTGTACTGGTTTGGATCTAGAAAAGAGAAAGACAGAGACACACATAATCTGAAAATAAAACTGGAAACACTCCTGTGAGTGAGTCTGGAGCCAGCACCCCTGCTGAGCAGCTGCCTCACTGCACAGGCCAGCTCCCCCTGCCTTTAACAGCAAACATCATTTTTCCCTCTAACCCCCTAAAGAAATGTTTCAACCACTCAGTGAATTACCTGCTCCAAACAGCTTCAACCTGAATGAGACAGGAGACAATTTAAATTCTACAATCATTATTTTTAACCCCCTTTCCTTGTCATTAACCAGCATGCCTTCAAAGCACTACAACTGAGCACAATTTCTTACTTCTAAATCTAGATCCATTATGGACAAAACAGAATTACAGAACTCTCAAAGCACAATATAAGTTTCACAGAAACACTGAAGTTACTTCTAGATTTGTTTGAGAAAAAGTTTAATGAGCTCAGGTGTACAGTACATGCTGCAGAAGCAATATGTCTCTAATTCCTCAGCAGCTGCTTCCTTGCCCATCCCTGGGAAATGGGTATGGACAGAACTCCACATCCATTACTCTGAGGTGTATGTGATACTACAACTGAGTACCATTAACGGCCCCACTCTCTATCCCACTATAACTAAGGTACTGCCTGGCTTGCCAGTACCTTGACAAGGAAAAAAGAAAACTACAGTGGCAGAATTCCAGCAAAGCTGTATCCAAGGAGTGCTGGACAGGAGGGTCTCATCTCTGAGGCTTTTCACTCTCAAACAGACACAGTTTGGAGATGCTGGTCTTCCTCAGTATATTAACTGAATTCAGAAGTGGCTTCTTAAAGAGGAGGAAAGCTCTCCAAAACCACATTTCCCCCGTGGATTTAGAGTTCTGACTGCTCTTGGCAGAAGTGCAGAGAAGAGAAGAGCCCAGTCCTGCTGCCTTCTCAAAGGTGAGCAGGAAATCCAGTGAGAAATTAGGATGTCCCTGCCAGAATGTATAAACCCAAAGCCCAGCATCTGTGTTTAGTAGTGCCAAATGCATTTATTTAGGCAACAGCTTACATGCAGCCTCTCAAGAGAAACTTGGACAGTACACTGACATTTCAGAACACAGCATATACAGAACAGAGCAGTGCTGTACTTACTGTCTTGTTCAGCTCCTTTTAAAAATGCCCCAATGGCTCCCAGGTAGCCTTCATGTCTCAGGAACAATGCCTGAACCTCTCCCTGCCACAATATGAAACATTGCAATTGGATGGTCCCTGAGGGCTAACAGGTACTTCTTTGTCACTAGTTTTACACTTAAATTTAATAGAAACAACTAGAAGATGGCAATATTCATTTGTGCTACATTCTCACACATTCAGTAACTGTAACTTGGTGCTGCTGAGGAGGAGCTGCTCTCACACATCACTGCAGCTCTTACACAGCTGAACACATGCAGGGTGGGCTGTGCTGAGGCTGCACACCAGAGCACGGGGAGCCAGTGCCTGCCCTGCACCAGCCATGAATATTCAACTCCTCTTGCTTGGACAGGCTGGGAACACAAGGTCACATGATTCCCAGGTTCAGCGTGTGCCACTGCATCCAACACATCTGAGACACTGCTCATGGCCCTTATTTCATTATTCACCAACAGACAGAACTGTGTGCTGTCCCAAGGCAAGAGCTGCCCCATCCAAACAGTTTAATTGTTAACATGAAGTCCAGGAATGCTGGGGAGAAGAACACCCCCCATCCTGCAGCAGGGCTGTGCCAGGCTGGGTGAGACACAGCCTTCTCCAGGGCAGCCAGCAGGGACTGTGGGAACAGCTCACCCGAGGGGAGCTGCAGGACAACAGCAGCCCACAGGGAGATTTGGGTTGGACACAGAACTGCTGATAAAGTGACTCCGACAAGAACCTAAAGCTGCAGTTTTGCAATAATTTTCTTGGAACCCAAAGGTTTGCAGAAAGGGACCACAATGGTGAAACAAAAGGGGGAGAAGCAGCATACAGGGGTCTCTTGCCTGAAGCACTGAGATGGGAAAAACGGTGTCATCTACTCTATATAATTCCAAAAGTGCAGGAGCTTATCTAGCTGTAATAGTCATTAATGAGCTTTTGGGCTTGACCTTTTTTCTAGTGAAAAATCTTCAGTATTCTCCACAGCTTCAAAACCTGCAAGGAACTTCAGCTTGGTTGATTTGGGGTTTGATTATTTTTAACAACAAACAAGAAAACCCCACTGATTCCAAGTGCTGTCTGAGCAGAACAAGCCCATGCTGCAGGGCCTGAGGGTGGGAAGGTGCAAGTCAGCAAGAGGAATTGAATAATGATGGTGGCTATCTAAGAACACAGTGAAAACTCATCACTGGGCAGCTACGAGACACACTGTCAGTCAAAAATGGTAACAGAGGGAGGGAGGGAGGGAGAAAAAGGGCTGGACACAACTCCCAGGCACTTCACAGTGATTTCACCCCTCCCACAACACTGCCCTGCCTCACCTACCTAAAGAGCAGCCCTCTAAACTTTACTTCATGTGCAAATGCACTTATTAAAGCACCTAAACACCCCAGAGAAAGGACTAAACACGTGGCTGTGCTACAGGCCAGTCTCTGCTCCCTTACCTTGGAGAAGAAGTTGATGCTGTAGGTGATTGTGCGCATGGTGACGGGGTGGCCCCGGATGAAGAACCCTCCAAAGTAGATCTTATCCAGGTTGTGCAGTTTGGCATAGAGGCAGGCCAGCTGGCCAATGTCATTGCTGATCATGTGCAGTAAACTTTTGGCCATATCTTCTTTGGAAAATTCTTAAAGGGAAGGAATAGCAAATCAAATGAAACGCAGCTGAGGAAGCTCACATGGACTGTGCTTTTCTAACCAGGAGTCTACAGCTGGGGAAAGGAAAACACAGGTACTTCAAACAAGCAGGAGTGACCATTTGGCTGAAGGTATCATGAAAAACAAACTCAGTCTCTGTGAAATATTTCTTGGAAAAAAAAAAACCCTGCTGGAAAGGCCAACAGGAAATGGCAAGAATCCATTTCTTCTCTCTGGGAACCACAGACCACCAGCCTCGACCTTCACTGCAGGCATTTCATTGTAACACTGAAAAGAAACTGCAAATTATAGCAAATCCCTGCCACAGGGCCTTTCTGGAGCCCAGAAAGCCACATCTATTTCCCACAGGAATTAATCAGCCCTGGACTAACTACACTCCTTTTTTCCTTTTCCCTAGACAGGCAGTCCCAAACTGAAAATTCAAGTGTCTGCTTGTAAAGCAGCACCAGATAATATTTTTAATCCACAAAACGTTATGCAGAAAGAACACAAGGTCATGAGAAGGCCTGTGATTGTTGTCAGCTCTACTCATTAGATGACTCTGAAGGTGATTCCAGGGGCCAGGGGAGATGGTTGGGCAGCTGTTCCACCCCAGTACCTTTGTCTGCTGTCGTGGACTTCCCGAAGCTGCTGGCGATGAGGTTCCCGCTGAGCCCCAGGGTCTGACAGGCCCCTCCATACACGTCCTTCACCAGCATGTCCACGTTGGTGTGCTGGCCCTTGGAGGCCAATTGCAGCAGCTCATCAAACTTCTGAGGATGAGAAGCAGAGTTACCACAGCTGCCCTGGACAGCCAGGGAATTTGGCTCATAAACCCAGGGTATTTTTATTGACCAAAACCAGGGGTTTCAGTGTGCCTTATAATTAACCTGACAGAATGAAGTCAGAAACACAGTAACTAAGAGGAAACAGAATTATGTTTCCTTGAAGCATGAGAGAAAAACAAGAAGTTTGAGAAGAGCCTCAGTGTGCTTTTACTGCTGCATAATGTGTTAATGTCCCTGAAATTAAACTTGCAGGCAAGCTGCATTATCCCAATACTTAATTTATAACTCTGCTAACTCGAATTTCTCCCACAAAATCAAGACAGAACTAAGAGCAGGCACTGTCATGTTGGAAGATTTCTTCTTTAAGAGCATCAAACAAAAAGCACAGAGCAAGCTGTGTCCTCCCTTTGACATTTTCTTATCTGGTGCACATGGAACTGCAGCTTTTCCTACACTGCTGACATTCAGGACACTCACTTAAGGCACGTGGCTCTTTGGGGCAGGAGAGACCAGCATGATGTAAGCTGAGGAGAGCAGCACCAGTTCAGTCCTTGTCCTGGCAGATCACCTGCCTGGGATTCAAGTGAGGAACCCCTGAAACTGTAACATGTGACCAAGAGGCAAAATTGCTGCTCTCTGCTCCCAGACATTGGGCAGTAATTGGGTGTTCTCTGCTTTGCTTCTGCAGACAGTATTGCAGAAACTGCTTTCCTATACAGACACTACTTAAAATAGCTATTTCTCCCTATTCAGAGTTTGGCATTCCAGCATTCCAAGCTTCCTCTGAGCATTCATTTAATCCCATTTAAAACAGACACTGATACCTTTGTTTTGGTGAGCAGTGCTCCAAGACCCCAGAAGGTTCCACCTCCAATTGAGCTCCCTCCAATCCACTCGAATTTGTCTTCTGTTTCTACCTGTCAATCAAACAAGGCACATTTGTCTGGAAAGCCCTGGATAACTCTGAACACACAGACAGACAGGAGAGTGCAGGGTTTGGAACAGTGGAATTACTGTAACTAACTGTGTCAGTGGCAGGTGAGAAGTGCACGTTCCACATACTTATACCACAAGCAGTTTTTGAAATCTTTGTATTTAATTCTTGGCCAATAATCCTAAATATAGATATCAAATAGGGTTCCATCAACAGTGTGCCAAAACAAACATAAAAAAATCACTTTGATCTGACAGCCTTTGTCCTCACCACATAATGTAAGAACTTCTCTAAACACCAAATTAAATGTGATTAAAAAGGATGTGATGGAAAAGCATTCATAACTCTGTAATAGAAATAAATAGAAGCATTTTTTTAAAGCATTATTTTCTTTCTAAACCTTGCACTGCCCAAGAAGAAACAGTAAGATGTTTGAGATCACCTTTATCCAGTTCCCTAATAAATCCCTTTAGCAACCACTCACCTTGACTATAGAAACCCCCGAGCCAATATTCACCAGCAAGTAAGGGAAAATGTTCGGGTGGTTTGTCTGGAACCGGAATTCCGTGTCCGAGTCCTTCTGGTAGGCAAACACTTCGTGGGGGATGTTCCTCAGCACAAAGTTGCACCCCTTAATTAGGCAGGTCATTACATCTTCCTTATCAACCCTGAGGGGGAGGAAGAGCTTTGGATCAGTGTCCCAGCCCTGCAGATAAACCCCTTTGCTGCTCCCCAGCAGTTCCCCCAGCACTGCCAAACAGGGATCGCACACCTGGTGGCAGAAGGCCAAATCCCTGGAGACAGGAATGCTCCCCATCCCACTGCTCCCCTCCCAGCCAGGCTGGGCTTGTGTTACACAGTAACTGCAGGCAGGTTGGCATCACAAACCATCCTGCCCCTCTCTGGCTCCTGTCCTCCCTCCTGCCCCGGCCCTGCACTGCTGCCACAAAGTAGGTCAGGAAGCTGAGCTGGACATTAACCTAAGGAAACAATTCCCCACCATGGATTAATTGTCTATTGCTCTTCCCCTGCCTTCTAATAAAGGACAAAAGGCCTCCTCAACATTTCAGCACCTGCTTATGACAGATCCAAGGGACTGTGGGGAGCCTACAGCCAGGATTAGCAACCACAGGAAAAGAGACTGCTCACAAGAGCAGCAGGATTCACAACGGGACATATCCCGAGGCAGGAGTCTGGGAATGGGATATGTGGTTTAGATAAGATGAATGATAAGTCAGCTACCATTTACTGACTTCTGTTAACTTGTGTGTCTATGTACTGCCACTGATTTATGGGAAATTCTTACATGAAATACCATAAACCCTGTTGACTACACAATGCTTTATGAGTGCCAGGATGGAGAAGGTGCTGCTGTCTGGGGACCAACTGAGAATGTCATCACCACATGAAAACCAAAACCAGCTGCATCACAGGAGCAAAGAAGGGAAATTGCCTCCTTGTCTTAATTGATCCTTGTCTTGATTAACTGCGAGTTAGTAACAGTCAGTAAGGCACTGATGTGGGCTGGTGTGAAACAAAAGTTACCAGAATCACACCCATCAGGAGAAGAAAGTAGTTTGCAAAGGCAGTGAGAAAGCAGCTGAGCACAGATCCTCAGGGGCTGAGGAATGTACTGCACAGGATCACAGCCTTGAAGTTCTCCCCAGTAACACCAGGTAATGTTTAATACTGGGGTAAATTAATGACATTTTTTTCTATAATTGCAGTAGAGTTTTAGCAGATGGTGTTTGATAATGATGTTTGAACAGTGAATTTCTGATCTGTAAATTCATGGGGCTGCCCTCTACTCTCCTGCAAGCCTGTGCATGGAGTTTAGGTAGGAGGGATACAGTGACTGTATCACATTAGTTAATTCTGAGCATGCCAAGGAAAATGTTAGGAGCTTTTGGAGTGGGAGGAAGTTAAATCCTTCACAGAAAAGAGCTGGGATAATGCCCTGCTTTCCTCTCTTCCCTGCCCCCTGTGTGCTGGCCCAGCTCCTGCCCTCCCTCTGTCAGCCCCTGATATGTTATCTGGGGCAGCTCCTGCCCTGACCAGGGACAGCCTGGTGGCCTCTCAAACCTCAGCAAAGAAGAAGAACATTCCTGTAACTGAGTTTAAACGGTTCCACTTACTTCAACCCCAACTTCTTCTCAATAAGATCTTTGAATTTATAGGCACCACCACCTGTAGCTTTGATGACTTTTGTCTCTGTATTGACAAGATGGTCTTTGATGAAATCTAGGCAGGTTTCAATGTAAGTGTTCTCAAATTTAATGAAGTGAAGTCGAGCTGTGATCTCTTCCTGGACAGATATTTCATACAAGGGTTCATTTTCTATGTCCTTTAAAAAAGAAAAGAATTTCTTAGAGATCTCTGAGAAACAAGGTTAGATGCTAAACTACTGAACATGAATACTTGTGCTTTTTTCCCTTGAAACTGTGGAAATGCCATTAAACATAACATCTGAAGCTCTGTCAGAGAAGGGCAGAGTTTCACAGGTCTTAATTCTCCTTAGGCTGAGATAATCAATTCTCCCATGCACCAGACACGCATGAAACCTCTCTGCATGACAGAAGTTATGTCTGTGTAGGAGTAGGGGTTTTTTAACCACTCTTACCTGTCTGGAAAATAACTGTTTCAAACACTACCTGGCAATACAAACACTTCCAAGAAGTTTTATATAGAACAAGTTATTAAATGGGTTTGGGATAAGATTTCTGTTCTCCCCTGAGAAGCCAGTCCAGCACCTCACTCTTGTGAGAAAACCCCCTGCAGCTGATCCCTGCTGGAATTCTCACCTTTCCAGAGTGATCAAAGGATCTCACTCGTGCCACTTTGTGCTGCACAGTTGAATAATAAGCCAACTTGGTTAATGAGCCACCTGTTCATAAAGAGATGACAAGTTATGATTAATGCCTCAAACCACAGAACTTATGTCAGAGTTCTTGGCTTTCCAGGACTCCTCAGCTAAAGCCAGATACAATTAAGGGAAATGCAGTGAGCCAAAGAACCCCTGGCCTGGTTAACCCCCAGTGCCCCATGGAGTGGAAAACCTCCAGTGGAAAACAGCTGAACTTGTGCCCAGTGGTGTGGGATGGCTGAAGGTGAGCAGTGCAAGGTAGCCAGGCTGGTCCATGTAATGCTGTTATTAACCTTGTCTGCAAACTTTCTGGAACCCCCAAATCTGCTGCTCCTAAGAGGATTTTCTCAGTGGTTTTGCCAGAGCTGAGCAATGAACCCTTATGCACAATCAGAGTTTCAGCAGCAACACTTAAATAATATTCCTGTAATACTCTTAGACAAGTCTGCAAGTTGGTGGCTGGTTAGAAGGCGACTCTGTGTCCTGAGTAACTATTTTGCAAGGCTGTTCTTGGCTTTGGGGTAAAGAATGCTCAGAATGGTGTTTCTCAAGCCCAAAAGTGCAAGTCTGAGCAGAGCAGCCTCATCACCCTCTTCAGGCCTTGGGTCTGCTCATGGCAATAAAACTTTCAACTCTCCCCTGGAAACAGAACTCAGCCCCTTGGCCTATCTTTGCATCTGACCTGTAAAATTGAATTTTTGAAGTTACACTGAGTAACTTCAGTGTTTTCCATCACACTGCTGAGTGCTCCAGGCCTGAGGGTAACTATGACCAACTACTGGGTTAATGTTACAGTCCTGAAAGTAAATAAAAACCTGGCAATGTCAGATCCTAAGCAATGGCTAAATATGGTGGCACTGCACTCTGTGCCTTATAATAATCAGGAAACAAGTGACAATCCCTTGTGCTGATGGCTTTGCCTTCATAACAGCACTGTCAGCTCTTCCTCACTGCTCCAATGTTTTTATTAGGAAAATATTTGCAACATGTAGCCTGCGTTTATCTTTTTTTTCGTGACAACTTGAAGTGAGGCCAATGTAGAGTGACCATGACAGACACTTACAGTTGCAAAGCCAATAAAGCTTCCCAGGGATCTGATTTCAGTGTGCTAGCCAATGTTTTAGAGCTTCTGGTAAACAGAATCCACGGTCTGTTCTGCTGGTTCAGTGCATAAAGGTGAGGGTGCTCTCAGCTTCCTTCCATCCCTCTGAACTGGGGAATCACAAAGCTTGTGCTGGACTCATGTCTGTACAACGCTGACAATGACACGAGTGCTCCAGCAGCTCACTCATCACCAGAGGCATGGTTCTGCAGAGCCATGCTTTATACATTATCCCCTTCCTCTCCCAGTTTTTAAAGACTTAAATCCACGCAGAACACCAGCTGAGACATGCCGCCAGGTTTTATAACTAATCCCACAACTCTAATTCCGCGCTGACCCGCAGGAAGGGCCAGTTCCAGCTGTTATTTTACCAGCCACGGAACCAGCAGTTTCTGAAGGAGCGGAGCTGAGCAGACAGGTGACATGACAGGGTTGTTTACTGTGGTGCAGGTTTCCTTCCCACCCCGCAGTGAGTCTCCAGCACCCAGAGCGCTGTTAACCTGAGGAGTCACGCCTTTATTTTCTTTTTTTTTTTTTTTTCTGGCCTTTCTCCTAAACAGTTCGACTGACCTTGCAGCTGGGTAAAACAGAAGCAAAACGTGTGACCTGCCACTTGTGCGGGTGTGCAGGGAATGGCCGCTAATCCCTGTGCCCAGGCTCGGAGGTGTCCCTGCCGCGGCACTCAGGTCCGGGGTGTGTGAACTGGGGCTGCTGTGCGCTCGGCGGTAGCACGGGGGGTTCTGGGGGGCCTGAGGCAGCCCCTGCCCCCCGCCGAGCCCCTCAGCCGCCCTGCCCTGCCCGGGCCGAGCCACCGCCGCCCTGCCCGGCCCTTTTCGCCTCTTCCCGGCCCGTTCCACACGCTGGGCCGGGGCTCGGCCGGGGGGCTCCGCACTCGGGCCTGGGGCGCTCTGAGGGGGCGCAGCCGCCGCCGCCCCCAAGTCCGGCCGAGCTCCCCCCGGTCCCGCCGCCCCCCGGCCGGCCCGGCAGAGCCCCCTGCCCGGGTCCCGGTGCCCCGAGCGGGTCCGGCCGAGCTCCCCCCGGGCTCTCCCGGTGCCCCCCTGCCCGCCAAGGGCAGTCCCGGCCGAGCCGCCCGCCCGCCCGCGGCCCGTTACCCGCGCGGGGCCCGCCGGGAGCTGTAGTTCCGCTGCCCCGGCCGCTCCGCGCTGCCAGGGGAGAGCGGGACTACAACTCCCATCGCGCCCCGCGCCGCCCGCGCCGCCGCGCAGCCCACCGGGAGCTGTAGTTCGCCCCCGGCACCCCGCCATGACCCGGGCGGCAACATGGACTACAAATCCCAGCGTGCCCCGCGCGCGCCACACCGGCGGCTCCCCTCAGCGGGGCCGCAGCCGCCGCCCGTCCCCCGCCGCCGCCCCCTCCTCTGTGCCCCCACCCTCCCCCGCACGCTGCCCGGTTACCGATGTCAATGGCGAAGCGCTTGGCGTTCTCCAGGTTGCGGAAGATCTCGTCGGGCGGGAGGGTGATGCTCTTGTCCAGGCTGCCGTGGCCGCCGCCGCTCCCGCGCCCGCCGCGCTCCGCCATTTTGAACGCGACCCGCTCGCTCCCTCCCTCACCGCGGCCTCATCGAGTATGCAAATCTATGCGCATAAATCTGCATAGTAACGAGCGCGGGGGGCGCGGGGCCCCGCCCCC
>JAWWLV010000061.1:4678246-4697516 GCA_035041135.1 Platyrinchus mystaceus | reverse complement strand
CCCCCGGGATGGGGGGGACACACACAGACACGGGGGGACACACGGACATGGGGGACACACAGACACGGGGAGACCCCTGGGATGGGGGGGGACACACGGACACGGGGGGACACACGGACACGGGGAGACACACGGGGTGAGGGGGGGACACACGGACACGGGGGGACACACGGATACGGGGAGACCCCCGGGATGGGGGGGACACACGGACACCCCCGGGGGGAGCTGGGAGGGCCAGGACACTGCTGGACACGCACAGATATGGAGCAGCTCCACACTTCAGCCAACTCCCTTAATTTTAATGAAGGGATTTTAATCCCCCGCATTTCCGAGTGTTCCGTGACTTGGGCGCGTCCCCAGGAACATGGAATGTGCCACGGAGTGCCTTGGAAAAGTTTATCTCTTAATCAGAAGCCGTCTCTGTGTTTGGTGTCCCTGCCTGTGGGGTCAGAACTAGGTGGTCTCTAAGGTCCCTCCCAACCCGAACCATTCCATGATTTTGGGAGTCAGGCATAAGTTTTCCCGAGTTCACCCTTGCAGTGACCTTTCTTGGCTCTGAATTCCCGAGGAATTGGCTGCTCGGGCGTGCTGCTATTTTTGCCTGGCATTGAGGGAGCTGGGGTTGGATATTCCCGAGCTCTGGATCCTCTGCTGTGGAAAACAGCATTGCAGGGGTTCCTGATGGACACAGAACTGGTGGGGAAAATTCAGTGGCAATCCTGAATATCTTTGCTTGTACTGAAATCTGCCTCATGCCCATTGATCACAGGGAAAGCAGCTGTAAAAACTGCTCAAAAAAAGAATAACTTCGAATTTTATTTACCAGGTTTTTATTTATTTTTGAGTGTTAAAAGTTTCTGAAGTTCAACATAACTCTGACACAGGTTTATACATTGGTGCAGCTCGCACAGAACATGTCACAGCATCCTCCAAGGACGGTAAGGAATTCCCATTTTCCCCTGGTAAAAGGGTACCCAAGAGTAAATATAATTTATACACCTGCCTTTCACGAAAGACTTTGATAAATATTCCTTGTAATCTCGGCAGCACGGCCGTAACCTTCTCTCCTATAAGGACATAAAAACAAGCTTTAGCCTTTACAAAAGGCGCACACACACATCCTGAACCTCACAAACAGCCCTGGTCTGTGAGCAAGACATCCCGAGGAATTTCCTCTACATCGTTTGGGTTATGGTTTAACCATTTCCAGAGCACGCCCAGCACAGACTATAAATGTTATAGAACCCCTGATGGCACCGTGGGAAGGGCAGATTCCCAAACGTGTCCAGTGAGCTGCTCTGAGACCCCCCAGCTCCAGCCACACTCGGGTGTGGATACCCTGGGACACTCAGAGGAAAAGGCTCCTCCTGAACGGACACTTTTGGAAATTCTGTCCTGCCCACCTCAGCTTTCCCAGCAGATCTACACGGACAACCTCACAGAGGTGAAGAACAGCCGTCGTTCCTCTCCGAACGACCCTTCCCAGCCCTCCCAGCAGGAGGATACAGCTCACATTCCCTTGGAACAACTTTCCCTCCACGCGGTGGGATCATCCCGGTCCTTCTGGAAGAAGGGAAGCAACTCATCCAAGCAGAGCAATGCTCTGCAAAAGGGAAACATTCTTCCCTACTCTTGAGAGGAGTTGGGGGGACTTGTCCAGCAAGTCACGGGCTCCTCTGGAATACCAGCAAATGTCCAGGGATCATGGAAGTGGGACGGTGAACTGCCAAGGCCTCCGGAGCCTGCGGGAGGGATTCGGTGCCGTGGGTTTGGCAGGGGGAGAACCGGAGTGCTCAGGTTCTGGCTGTGAGCTCTGGAAGCTGCAGCTCGGCTCCATCCCTGTGTCCGTGCTGGTGGGACGGGCAGGCGGGGACTGCGGGGCTGCTCGGAGGCTCTGGGTGCGACAATCCCGCCGAGGGCTCGTGCCGGGCGCTGGAAGGGCAGAAGGGAAGGGTTACAGGGGAGGCTCCGGCTGGAGTGTTGCCTGACGGTCAAGGGTGTGCTGGGGGTGCTGGGGGTACTCACCTGGCCCGTGTTTCGGGGGTCTCACAGCCATCCCCACGACGTCTCCTTACTCCAGCTCGGAGTCAGGCTGGTGCCTCCGACCCCCTTCTCCAGGAGCAGTTCCAGCTGCCCGAGGCTGCTGTAAATCCAGTGCCCGGGCGGCTGTGCCGGCGCTGGGGTTCCCGAGCTGTAACACAGAAGGGGAAGGGGCCGTGAGCATGAGGCTCCCCCTCCCCAGCTCCTGCACCCCAACGGGGCCGGCCCTGCTCGCTCCGAGCCGATACTCACGCTGTGCTTCCCTTGGGGCCTTGGGATTCCCGGGTGCCGCTATCCCGAGCGCTGGCTCAGCTCGAGGTGGAGCAGAGAGCCGGGATCTGCCCTATTTATACGCGGGGGCCGCATACAAATGTCTGGGTCCGGAGCGGCTCGGAGGTTCCCACAGTCCGCAGCCAATCCCTGCGCGGCCGGGACAATGGGAAAGCATCCATTACAGCATGGCAAATTGACTGTGAATCGCCTGGGGATAATACCCTGCTCCCAGAGGAGCAGGTGGGCTGGGGAGCGTGGGACACAATGGGGATTGGCACCGCGGCGCTGCGGAGGGAACGTGGGAAAGCGTTCGCCGGCATTATCGTCCAGCTCCTGCCTGATGTTGGGAACGCCGACACCGCAGCGCGCTGCCTTTCCCAGGCTGGGCTGAAATTAAGCGCCGAAAACTGATCCCAGGGAGAGATAATGCTCTGTGCCCAAAGGAGAGGCTGAAAAGGAAAAGATGCAGAATTAGAGGGACTAAAGCCTTTCAGTGACATTAAACCGTGCTTACATGAATACAGTACCAGATAATTTTCAGTCAACGAGAGACTAAAATCGAGGGAAGAGCCCTTCAAACAGTTTGTGCAAAGCAGTTAGCCTGAAATATTTTCCTCTCCATTGTTTAAAGTCCCTCTATAAGTTATATCAAGAGTTCTTCCTTGCTTTTGTTCGTGTAATCTGGGCTTTCCTACAGCAGCCCGTGACATGTAATGATTAGGATGCCTTTCCCAAACATGTCCTGTTTAATTTCATGCCACTTTGTAAATGCCTCACTGTTCCCTTGGTCCTGAGTCTCCAACCAAATATATTTCCCCTTTTACAGACAGCTGAGGTGGAGTGAAAAGTCAATTCTTGTCCATTACTTTGCTGTATTCTCCCCTTGCAGAATGTGACCCAGGTGTGAGGCCACCCCGTGCCTCTGTTCAGTCCTGGCCCTGCTCATCTCTGTGCCACATGTGTTCAGTGTTCAGGCAGTGAAGGGGAAAGGACCAGGCAGGGTCCTGGACTGAAGCTCTCTTTTTGAGATATTTTTTTTCCAGGTTAAGTTGCCTGCTCAGATCTGCTGCCCCCTCCCAGCAAAACCCAGCACAAAGCCAGTCACCCTCCAGCTCTGTCAGTCAGGTATCAGGTAGTTTCTGAACGGCTGTTTCTTACCACTACAACACTGATGAAAACTCTACTTATTTAATGTGTCAAAAACCAGAAGGGAAACCTCTCATTTCGCTGTCAGCCACAGTCAGCCTGTTCTGCCTGCCCTCAGCATCCTCTGGATAACCCAGACCTGTGTCTGTTGGGTACCTGGACAGAAACCTGTCCCAGCACACAGAAGGTTGTTGAATAAAAAGATATGGTCCTGCAAAGGATGATCCTGTAACTAATAATCAACCTGAAGCTTTTAAAGGCCCTTTTTACTGCCTGGATTCTCATGGAATTCCATGGGTCAGCTCTTCCCCCTTCCCAGCCCAACAGCATTTCAGGTGGATCACTTAGGGTACAACAATTTTAATTCTTGCTGGTTGTCGATCTACTGTACTCAAACAAGGACTGTGAGTACTATTCAAAATCAGTTCCTTGAATTATTTTGTCAGCTTGTAATCAGCATTATCCCTTGGAGCCAGGGCAGTCCCTGCATGTTCTTGTGCCGTTGCTGGAGCTGGGAGTGCAGCACGGGGCCTTCTGGATCCCTGCCGGGGCCACGTGTGCTGGAAGGGCCAGCAGGTCCCGCACGCACCGTCTGGGAAGGAGGGAGAGGCTCTGACCCAATTTTCAGTGCTGGAAATATGGAGTGAGCGGTTTTAAATAATGCCACGCTGTCCCCAGCACAATGCCGCGGCCTCCAAAGGGCTAAACCAGCTCCGGTGATTAAAGCCTGATCCCTGCCTGGCGGGGCCGGGCAGATGGTGCCGCGGGCTGTCCCGGACCCTCCAGGCACACGCCTTTTGTCCGCAGTTTAACTCCGTCAATGGGCGACATGGGAAATGCCGGGAGCTGTGGGCTCGCACCATCTGATGGGGATGGGGAACCAGGCACACACAACAGCCCTCTGGGCTCCCCACATCCCAGCTTCTCCCTCTCCCTGCCCGTTGGAAAGGCACCACTAATCTTCCATCCACCCCGTGCCTGCCTCGCCTACCCTCTGACACTGCTGCTGGGTGAGAGGAACTGGTATTCCCCCTTTGCTTTGGTTGGTAAGACCTGAAAACTCAACGGCAATGAGATTTCCCAACTGATGCTTCAGAGTAACGAATTGTCCAGATTTAGACTGTCCCTAGGGGATATTCCTTATGGGGCTGGGTACAGTAGGCAGTTTGTGTCTCTTGGACTGTTGCTGCAGAGCCAGAAAGATGTACTGTCTGGGGCTGGCTCAGAAACAGGGTTATCCCTGTTTGGGGAATGAAGGATTAAAAGAAATCCCCAAAACTTCCAAACGTGGAGTTGGAACGTGACACAATAATTCCCTTCTCTGGAGGGCGGTGTGAGATCTGGAGCTGCTCCTGAGTGAGGACAGCAGTGCCCTGAGCCTGTGGTGGGATTGCTGTGAGCTGAGGAACAGCCACCCCAAACCTGTCCTCGTAGGCTGGTGTCCATGGCAGGCCATAAACCAAAGCAGCTGGAGGTCCCCCAGCCTGAGGAGTTGATCCTGGGCCTTTCTGCTCCTGGTTTGTAGGCAGTGATTTCAACCCAGGTGTAAATTGCTGCACACACCACACAGAAGCTGCTCCTCCAACTGGCAGCTGTCTTAGCCTGTCTGATCCACGGCTTTCCATGGAGGCAAACCCAGCGTGTTGCAATGCAGCAACAGGTGTGGAGGGAGGTGAACTGGCAGGAGAGAGTACAGAAACCCAGAATTTCACTGTCTATATTATGCAGATCTGAAAAGCAGTGTCCTGCACCTCCATGGCTGTGCTTCCAGCTTGTACCAATTTCAGAGCATTTTCATTTTAGACCATTTCCTACATTCATGTCAGCCTGTCTCCCAGATGCTATTGATGGTGTTTTTAAAGAAATAATTACGATTTTTACGTTTTTTTTCTCTGCCTTCCTTATATGGTTTAAAATCTTTCTGACAGCCCCTCTCGAGACACCTATTTAGTGTCAAAGAGCATAACGTTCCCAAGTTTTAAAAGGGCCCTCGAATAATACTGATCGATCAATGTGCTCCTTGGGAAAATAGCTCTCCAGATGGTCCACCGGGACAGGAATTGCTGGTCGGCACAATGCGGAGCCAAAGAGCGGCACTAATGCGGGCTGTTGTGAGGCACACGCTTCCTTTGTGCCCCTCTGAATGCCCCAAATGGGGAAGAAAGTGTGGGAAACTCCGAGAAACTCAGGCCCACACTCTGAGGTTAATAGGGGCTTTGTCAGGAGAGTATTCCTGAGCTGTGGGATCAGCATAATAAACAACATCTTCCCTAAGGGTGGGAATGTGTTGGAGCAGGGGAGGGTCGCCCCAGGGGAAGGGGAGGAGGAGGGATAAGAAGCTTTGAGTTCAATTATGAGAAGTGATAATAATTAATAAATTGTAAACATACCCTTTGCCGGGCTGGGGCTGTGGAAGCCGGAGGTCTGGCTTTTAGCTCGGGGGGGTAATTGGTAAATTAAGGCCCAGAGGGGCAAGTCCGCGGCTGATGAAAAGCAGCAGGGGAGCGTTTGCAGCAGGGTGGATCTGAGTCCCTGGAGCAAGGGGAGCCTTTCCGGAGGGGTTTGGTCCCTTCCCGCTGCCCAGGAGGAGGCACTCGCTGCTCCTCTCCCTCCCGCCGTGCTTTAACAACCGCAGCGGTGCTGCCGGGGTGACACCCAGACACGGGGCGTTCGGGGGGAATCCCATCCCCAGAAGGGCAGCAGCCCCTCCCTGCCGCCTGTGACTCCATTGCCAGTGGGGCACAGCCAGGATGAGGTGGGCTTTGGGGCACATGGCATTCCAGCTGAGTCTGAACTCGCCCAAACTGCCCTAATTAGGCTTGATTTAAAAACCCCCAGGCATGGACAACAGCTGGAGTTTTGCTGGGATTCAGAAGCTTGTACTAATTGACAACGACAAGTTGAGCACAGTGAGGCAAAGTGACTTTTTCAAGCTCGCTAAGCAACCACAAAATCTAAAAATATCTCTTCTGAATTATTTAGCTCTTCATTAGGTAGAAGAAATTACCTGCAGCACTGGTAGAGACCTGTACCAAAGCCTACCTTGCATTGCTTTGGCAGAGAGGTGAGGAGCACTCAACCAGCTTGTGCTTTCAGAGCAAAGGAACAACCAAAATGGTCCCTGAACTGTAATGAGGCAGAGCAGCACGTTCCTGACCCAGCTGTCGGGCTTTTTTGGGGGCTTTCTGTGTCGATAAGAGAGGGTTTCATCACAAGCCAAACAAGGACTGGCCAGGCACAGCCAGCAGTTCTGGGACGAGTTTGATTGTGTCACCTTGGCAGATCTGAGGTTGCTCCCGGCTTCACTGAGCAGCTTTGACAAGATCAGGTGTTCAGTGTTTCCTTTTATTTAGCAAAAAACCCTTATTCTAGAAATGAAGCTTTTCAAGGGCACCTCTCCCAGGGAACCTGAGGAGAGCTGAGCTGTTGAGCAATGGTGTTTCATGCTGGTCCTGCATCTCTGTGTGAATTGGAAGGCTCCCTGTCCTGTACCCAAATCAATGTGCTACTGTGGCTAGAGAATAGTTTTGTGAACTGATTATTTGTGCAGATTTATTCTACTTTGAAGAGAAGGGAAAATAAAAGGAAATAACTTAGGAGAGGAAATGCTTTTCAGCCTCTGCTGTCTAATTATGGAGACTTCCAGCCCCACGTGGGCATATTTCCCTTCAGTAAAGGGAGCAATTCTGTTGTTGCCTAGCAGAATTTGTGTCATAAAATTAAAAGACAACAAAAAGTAGTTCACCCCAGTGCATCTGGCTCAAAGAGGGCAAGATCCCCAAGCAGAGGCAAGTGCCAAACTCTCTGGAAGTTATTGAGAGATTTCCCTGATGCTCCCTCATAAACGGGCAGAAAGCACAAGGCTGAGCTCAGCTTGGTGGGCAAATTAATGAGGGAAGTGAAGTGGCTGTGAAATTAGGGATTTGTTTAAGGCTGAATGGGTTGCTGTTAAGTCTGAAAGGTTGACACCTCTCAGCACCTCACTTCGGTTTCACCTCCATTTTGATTTTTGATAATTTTCCCAGAGGTTGATGCTTTACAGGATCTGAAATCCTGCTCTGCCAAAGGGATTTCACAGATATAAAGCACTGTGACACCTCCTGATGGCTTCCCCACTGCAGGAGAGTCTGCATGCACTCAGTCCAGCAGGATTAGCCACTTGAATCATTTCAAACCAAAGGATTAATGACTAAAACCATTTTTATTGTATTGTACAGTAAGACACACAAGTTGGACATCTCACAGGATGAATACATCACAACTTTATAAAAGCTGTTTAAGCTCCTTAGCATCTTCAGTGAATGATTACAAAGTACTTATTGCCTCCCTTCCTCCCCCTTTTCCTTAAGGTATAGCTCAGGTATTTCCTTTACAAAAGGCATCAATTATCCCTCAACTGAGAGCAGCACAAAGTGACATGAAGAGAATTTTCCCCAGAGCTATCTGTGATCAGCACAGCTCTGTGAGGACACTAAAAATAGCAGAGGAGCTTCAGAAGAATCAGCATTTCTTAATAACATCTTTCACTCAAAAGGTAAAGGCTCAGTCCTCTCTTTATGATACAAAATACATTCTCCAAAGGGCTCCTTCTTGAGGAAGGTCAATACATTACCAGGAGACAATGGAGCACTTGAACCAGTGACCCGGGGAGTCAGCAGGAGGATTCCCACTGACAGCCTCTGATGGAAACAGGGCATTTGCTCTGAGGTCACCACAGAACTCGGTCCTGTCTTTGGCCAGGAGCCACCAATAAAAGCAACAAATTTGCTGCAAGGTACACCCACAGTCCTTCACTATGAAGGGAAACCACCCAGCGACCCTCACTTCTGGTGACAGAAAAACAATAACCGCCCCCTCCCACCTTTGGAAAGCAACGTTTCCTACTTTAAAGAGGAACTAACAAACCACTGGTCCCTCTAGTTTTTGTAGCAAAACATGGGAACAGAGTCCATCAGGTCTACCAGGGCCTCCAGATGGTGGGAGCAGCAGCCAGGCTCTTCTGGGCAGGCTGTTTTCTGGGAAGCACACAGGGAGACAGGGGGGAGCTGCGCAGGGCTGGGGAGTACGAGGTGTCTGAGCCCAGCTGGGCTTTGCAGAAGTGCTTGATGAGCTGGACCTGGGTCTCCTTCTTGGGCTCGTAGTAGGACAGAAAGTGCATGGCCTCCTTGAGGCACCGCAGGTACCCGCTGTTAAAGTCCTGCTCGGGGCTCTTGTGGGCGAATGCTGGAAGAGAGGGAAAGAATAAATGCAGTGGGTTAAGATCACAACCAAAACATGGGGCACTGGTGATCTGAGCAGTGGATTTCTGTCAGGAGTCCACGAGCCTTGCTCGTGTGCCTGGAGCTGGGGTGTCCCAGCCCTGGGGAGCAGGGTCAGGTCTGCAGTCCCTGCTCTGCACTCACTTTGCTCCTGCAGCTGGCTCTGCTGCTTCAGGTAGCTCACAGCCACTTCCAGGATGTCAGCCTTCTCCAGCTTGGAGTTGGGCTGGTGCCTCTGGAACTCCTTCTCCAGGAGCAGTTTCAGCTGCTCGATGCTGCTGTTAATCCGGTCCCGGCGCATTTTCTCCACCACCGGCTTCCTCAGCTGGGAGAATGGAGCACATCCTTAGGGATTTTGTAAGATCTGACCTGCTTTCCCCCCAGTGCCCTGACACACGTGTTCAAAGATGCTTTCATTTGGTAGAGGAGCTGTGAGATGCTGCCTACCCATTCCCTACTCTGTTTAATTTTGAAAAATCATTATAGTCTCCTTTATCTCTCTTTAACCTACTTGCCTTCCCCCAGACCACTTTCTCCTCTTATCCCACCTATTCTCATGTCATATTTATTTGCTGGGGGCAAGCCAGCCTTTCCAGTCCTCTCAAGGGCTCCACTTACTTTATTCTTTTCCTTTGGCAGCAGTTTCTCCTCCATGTGGATCATGAGGGTGTTGCTGGGAGCCATCCCGGGCGCTCTCAGCTGGGCACAGACCCCGCTCAGCTGAGCACGAGGCGATGCTTTGGCAGCTCCCGAGTGCCTGTATTTATAGCCGGGGAGCCGGGGCAGATACGTGAGTGCGGGGATCGCCGGTGTTTCCCACAGCCCCGCAGCCAATCCAGGCAGGCAGCGGGACAATAGGGGAAGCATCCATTAGTGCACGGTACATTGGCTGCCAATGCCCCGGGGAGAAAAACCTTCTGCCCACGCTGCTGGTGGAGTGTGCGGCGTGGGGAGCTGGGAAAGCACCGACCCTCCAGCTGGTCCTGTGGGATCAGTGGCATTCCCGAGGCCCCGCATGTGCCGGGCGCGGCGGTGGCGCGGAGGAGGCACGCTTTTGGGGGAAGGCGGGAAAAGGCCACGGGGAGGCCTGGCAGGGATAAAATCAACATCACCAAGGACATCCCTGCCCTTCCCAGAGCGGGGGCTTTGCAGCCGGAGTGTGTGTGGGGGGTGTGTCCACTCAGCCACTGCGTGTGTGTGGGTGACCCAAAGTGTGACCAGTGTGCAGCCCCAGGTTTGTTTGCAGCATGTTTTTAATGCTGTGGAGAAGTGACAGTCAGGGTGGTGGGGTGTTGGATGGATGGGATGAATAATGGGAAGCAGTGGGAATAGTAACCTCAGTTTCGCTCTTCCCCTTAACACAGCGGGCTCTGTGAGTGTTCCCACTGCCCCCAGTAAGGAAGCCTCCTCTCCCAGCAGAGCTGGGCCATCCCTATCACCCCACAGCTCTTGTTTTTCCCTTTCCTCCTCTCTCTCTTTCATACAGACATTTATGGGGATGATGGTTAAGATGGGCTGAGGAATAGCACCAGGAATTAACCTGGAATCCTGGGAAGTCTTGGGAAACCAGAGGTGTGTCATGAATGGGATTTAGCAGCTGAGGCCCATCTTTGGCCCTCAGCAAGGAGGTCAGCTGTGCTTCTTGCCTGAGGTTCCTGGTGTGCCCTGTTCTGCCCTTGGACCTGCTGCAGTGCTGAACATCAGATCTCAGAGACCAGTCTCTGCCTCCCTGTAAACCTCACTGTGTCATTCCCACTCCGTTTTCTAATGTGGAAAATGGGAACAGAGCTGCTTGCTTGCATTGGCATGGAGATGTCAGTATGAGTTAGGCAAACATTTCTTTTGTGATAAAGGCAAGGGAAGGAACGAAGCTGTGAGGGCACTGGAGGTCAGTTCTGATTTTGTCTTATGAGAAGAATCTCTGCCTGGATACAGTCCTTGAGGCAGCACTGAAAATAACCCAGAACCTACCTGGGAAAAGCTGTGCTGCACCTGCCATCTGTGGGGGCAGCCCCAGGCAGAGGTGTGTGCTCCTCCTGCTCCTCCTGCTCCTCCTGCTCCCAGCACTGCACTGTGCACGGAGCGTGGCCGAGCATCTGGGCACAGAAAGGGAGGAGGGAAGTGTGCAGGGAGGTAAGAAAACCAAAGAGTTTCTTACTTGGAAATCCTGAAGTGAAGCCCGAGGGTAATGGGCAGTTGACAGGAAGGAGGGAGGTGTCACTGGAAGAGCCAGGGATTCATTGTACTGACCTGAATGGGCTCAGCGCTTTGTGAAGGGCAGATGTTGTCCTTGGAGCCCTTTATTCCCTGTGTTGTGGGAAAGCCAGGAGACAAGACATCTCATGAACACTTTGAAGCAGTCAAAGGATTATGATACAAAATAAGACACAGCTCAGAGACCATGCCCCAGCTCCTGCCAGCTCTAATGAGGTGTTGCCTGTTTCCCTGTGCTCTTTGGCTGGCCTTCCTCCAGGAGCCGGTATCCCAGGTTATCCTTTTCCTAGCAGGGGAGAAATGCTGGCCTTGCAGCCAGGAGCTGACAGGTAGGCATGGACCAAGCTGGTTGAAGAGACTCTTCAGTGTCAGAACCCATCTTTTTCCCAACTCCTGAGAAGCAGCCCTGACCTTTATTGCTGTGTTAGAACTGATAGCCAGATGGTCTTTTGGGAGTTGGATTCTTTCCCTTTAAATCATTCAGGCTCAAGCACCGTCACTAATGTCGGGAGTAGTTGCAAGGCACACTTCTATTGTCCCAGCAAGAAGTGTTATCAATGGGGGAAGAGTATGGGAAAGGCAGAGAAATCCAAACCCACACAGCCTGGCGCTAATGACTCCTTTGTGGAGCTGCTGCTGTCGGAGCACCATGAACTCCTTGGCTTTTTCACCCAAGAAGGCTCAAACGCACCTCTCTCTCCATCCAGGAGATGTCCATCCAAGATCTGTGTGTACCAGGAGAAAGGGCTGGCAAGGGGCAAGGAGCAGGGACAGTGGGTCACACCCAGGGGTGGCTCCAGGAACGCCGAGCTGAGCTGCAGCACGGGCTGTCCTGGGGCTGCTGGTTTGCTCCACTGTGCCTCAGCTTGCTGTCCTGGGACACGGGAGAACGTTTCCACAGAGCCCTGTTGGAATTGGGAGCTGCCCTGTGTCTGTGTTGGGAGGCAGGGACAGGACTGAAGTGGCCCTTCTTCTTTTCTGGCATCACCTGGGGACAGTGCTGGGCACCCCTGGGAACGAAGAGGAGCAGGGCTGGGCACTGCTTCTTGGCACTGGAAGTGCTCAGGTGGCCCCTTCTCCCTGTCTTGCAGAGGAGTTTCTTTTCTCCCCTCCTGTTGGGAGCATTGCTGGGAAGGCCTGTTTCCCCAGGGGAATGGAAGGGCTGTTAGGATCAAGCCAGCTTTGATCTCACTTGAAGGGCACTGAGGGGGAACAGCAGCAAAGAGAACACCTGCCAGGGTCCCAGGTACACACACCTGAGTGGGAATTGTTATCTTTGAATGCCTGAAGAACTGTTGGGTCTGTATGTCACTGCTGGGTGGACCTGGCCCAATGTTTAAGACCCCTGGATTTCAGCAGCACAAATCCCTGCAGCATTACCACATCCCTTCCTCATCCTCACGCTCTTCCAGCTTGCTCTGTGGGGTTTCTTGGCTAAGGTGTGAAAAGACAGGGCAGTGCCTGTTTGAGTGACCCCTAATGATCCTCTGGTAGTTTCTAATTTAGGAGCCAATGCTTCCTTTGGTGTCACAGATGAAGATCCCTTTCCAGCCCACCACGGACACCCAACCCTACCTCCCATGCTCTGCTCGGGGTCCTTCAGTGACGTGACATTCTCCACACTGAACAGTTTAAAAATGGTTTGCCTGGAAGGCAATATATAAAGAAATTATCATGTAAAACTTGCTATTCAGGATTGGCTTCTGTTCCCACAAGACGAGCATAACTCTGTGTGTGAACCGACAGAGGGGGAGTGCAGGGAAATCTGCCCTTCCAGGGGAAAAGGTTATGTTGTTATTGCACCCATTGTGTAAAATATTCCATTAAATGTCATTAGCATGGCATTATCTTGCCTCCTTTAGACATCAGAACCCACTCAAAAGGGGGTCTTAATACTGTAAAGTACATTCTTCCCAGGTTTAACCTTTTTTAATTAGTTTTTCTTCAGATCCAGAATATTTAATATGCTGCCATTCCCAGGTGCATGGGTGAGGGAAAGAGGACTTTGATCATTAAGAAACATCTGAGACAATTTGATTTGCATTTTTGGGCTGTTAGAGGCAAAAGCAATTTCTATAGCAGCTTGTGTGGTGACCCCCAAATAGTCATGCACCATAGTCCTTCTACAGTGAGTATCACAAATAATTAAAAATTAAGGAGAATTTATTATTTTTCTGCCCAGCTGAAATTCCCACAAGTCACCTCTCGGCATATTCAAGAGTGCACAAGAGGGATTTATTATTTCCTGGTATATTGACTCTGAAAGGTCTGGGGATTACAGCTGCTTTGCACATGAATAGCTGGAGTGTGTTGTACAAAAGGCACGGTCTGTGGGATAATGGGGTTGGATGTGGGAAAGCGCTGACCCTGGGGGAGAGCAGGCTGGTGCCTGATGGCAGGAATCAATTATGGCTCAAAGGAACACATTGCCCCGGGAGCAGCTTGGCGGGAGCCACCACGTTCAGTGTTTACCACCCTCCTCCTCCGGCCCCAGATAAAACAACCGCGGGGTTCATCCTGTCCCTCTGCCCGGCCCGGGGGGCTCTCGGCCCTCGGGCTGAGCTGCGGGAGGGTTTGGAATGGCACTCCCTGCCTCGGGAGCAGGGCTGGCACCCAGCAGGGATCTCACACGTGCTGCCAGAGGGGTGCGAGGTTCCCCTCGAGCACCTCAGACCCCGAGTCCACTGGGAGCACACACTGCCCAGAGCCCCCCGGAATCGCCCCTCAGTCACCTCCTGTGCCCTGGGCAGGGAGGGAACAGCCTGTCCCTGACAATGCTGTGCAGGGAGCAAACAGAAGCTGCTGAGTTCATGCACTTCCCACACTGTTTTGGGGGGGATTTTTGGGAGACGGTGGCATTCAGCTCTTACATGGGCTCTGCACCTCCGGGTGTCTGGCACTGCTGCCAGCCTTTCACATGTCAAATCTGGGCTTTGAGGAACCAAGAAATGGGCTGAGTGTCATAGGAATTTAACAAAAACATGTGATGCTTCTAATAAAAAAATAAAAGGATTTTGATGGGAGGGGCTTTACTCACATTTTGATTATTTTGTTGAGTATTTAGGCTTTGGATCGACATCATTAACTTTCTGTCTTTATAGAATTATGAGGCTTGGACATGAAGTTCTGCTGAAGGCCATAAGTATTTTGAGCCTCCTGCTAAAAGTCACAAGACTGAGCAAGCAGTGCTGCCAAGCTTTTGGCAAGGAGCAGGTGTCCTGCAGGGGGGATGTTTCAGCGGAGCAGGTTGAGAATTGGGAATGTGGCTCCTGAGGTCTGGCCCCAGCAACCCCTTGCTGTCACCGACAGGATGGCAATGGTGTGTCCGTGCCAGAGGGGAGGGCAGCACCTCTCCCCGTGCAGGAGCAGCAACTCATCCCATCTGCATGTGGCAGATATTTAATCACTCACACTCCAGCCAGGGCAGCGTTTGGGGTGGGGGGAGATAATAGGCACAGGCTTCCCGGGTGTCCCCTGAGCCTCTCTGGTTGTCCCTGATTGAAGTCTGTGACCTGAAGCTGACTCTCCCTGATGCCCCAGTGGATTTCTCCCCTTCCCTCGAGCTCAGCCTGAGTTTTGGGGTGAGTTTTGGGCTGTAAGCTCTCTCTTGGCAGCTATCAGTCACTGCCTGCGGAGCATGACGGACCTGTGTCTGGGGACAGTCCTGGGCTCGTGGCAGGTCCTGCCCTGCCAGGCAGGTGGGTTTGGGAGGCCTGAGGAGCATCTTTGCCATGCTCAGCTGGCAGCAGAATGAAGAGATCGTGTCTGGTGAAGGCAGGCACCCCCCCTGCAGGCAGGAGCAGTGCTTCAGGAGGTGGGAAAGCTGGTTCTGAGCCAGGCAAGGGACGGGCAGAGGGGCACACGCAGGAGCTGCCAGGCCCTGGTTCTCACAGGGTTGGGAGCCCTCACCACCATCCACAGGGCAAGGCATGCTGTCAGATTCCCTTATAAACTCAGGAGGCCTTGTAATTCAGGGCACACTGCATCCTCTCCTCTAGGGAGCTCCCAGCCCAGGATAACCAGAACTGCTGGGAGCAGAATTCCATGGTGCTGACAGACAGAGCTGCTCAGACGGACTGTCCTGACCAAGGACAGCTCTGGCTTTGCTAGGGCTGCAGGAGCACAAATCAATTAAAACTTAGTTTACTTTCTACAGAGACAAAGTTATTTTCTGTTGAACACATCATTAAGTATTTCCTGATCAGGGATTTGAGAGCATCTTCCTTTCAAACCATTTCATGGGCTTAAAGAAATTACATTACATAACATTTTCAAACCCCATTGCTGAACTCGAGGGCAAAGAACTTCAGTGTCTGTTTATGTAGGTGCTGTGGGGCTGTGAGTGTGGTCCAGGCTGGTATCCCAAATTCTCCCAACAAGCAAAGGAGCTGGCTCCTTTCAGAGACCCAAAGCTAACTAAAACAAAAGTGGGTGCTGAGCACCTTTGCAAACCAGATGTCTCAAACAGCCACTTGAGAAGCCTTGCGACCTGTAGGCTGCTTGAAATCCTGAAACCTTGGTTTTCTCCTCTCTGCCTCATTTTCCTGCCTTTGTAAAACATTGCTAATAATACATCCTCATCTCGCCGAGGAGGTCGCTGAGAATTCATTAGCTGGCATTTGTAAAGCACTTTGAAAATGCAAAGCCAGTGCATTATTCCTACTCTTCTGGATGCTTTCCATGTTATTAAAATCAGGATTTCAGAAAGGCTTATCGGGGATCAAAACAGCATCCCAAACTTGAAAGGAAGCACGACTGTTAAACCATCAACTGTCGCCTCCCCCTCCAGCCAGATGTTAAGCCCCAAAGAACTGAAGTGGCACAAGGAATTACTTTCCCAAGTTCCCCCAGCTGGGCTGACAGGCCTTGATCAATGGTTTTCTCCACGGTGAGGGCTATGCAGATGGTGTGCCCTGAGCAAGGTTTCTGTGGAGCACAAAGGGAAGTCAAACACCATTTCTAATTCAGCTTGTAGCATGGCACACTTCCTTTATCCTCCTCCTGAATGCCCTGAATGGGAGAGCAGTGTGGGAAACTGGAGGGAACTCCACACTCACAGCGTCCCCCGGGCTGGGAGACACCCCTGTCCCCAAAGCACATCTGCCTGTGACAGCCAGGGGGGAAAGGAGTGACAGATCGAAAAATCAGATTATGAAACCTGCACGGAGGGAAAGCAAACCCTGAGGAAAAGGAAAAAAGGGAAGGAAGATGTGCAGGCAGACGGAAATTGCACCAGCCAAGGAGCAGGGAAGGGGTGGGAGGGAATGCAGGGGAAGGGCAAGGAGGAAAAGCAGGGAAGGGCAGGAAAGAAATGACATGGAAGGGAGCTGCAGAGCAGAATCTTGCCCATCCACCACTCAGGCCAAAGGCAAATGTCCACTGAAGGTGTCACAGCTGGTTTAGATCTGCTCTGAGGCTGCTGAGCCACATCCCCTGTTTGCTTCTTCAACTCCTTTGCTTTATTCAATATATCCTGGGATTCCTATGGACCATGAGGGACCCACATGGAGCTGGGCTTGGCTTTTAAGGAAATCAGACCAGATTTTCTCCCAGCAATACTAGGGGGAAGCTCTTCTTTTCATCAATACTCCTAAACTACTCTGTTGCTTGGGTGAAATAAATGGGAAACAACAGACCCGGCTCTGGTCTTGGTATTTGGCAGGAGAAAATTCAGCCTCCAATTTTGCCAGCTGGGTTTTGATAAATCTGCTGTAGGTGTAGAGGTGACTTGTATTTACAGGTTTACAGAGATCAGGAGGTACAAAAGCTGCAGGGCAAAGCTTGGAGCCCAGGTTCTCTGTTGGCCTCAGTGGGGATCTCACCTTGGGATCGGCCCCATTTTATTTTCAGCTCCAGGACTGTAGGACTCAGCACAAACTAAATATCCTATATTTTGTCTTTCCCATTCCCAGTTCATCTCTGTCCCTGCTCCCAAGCCTCTCACCTCTCCATACTTACCAACATAAGGCTGTGGAAGTTCCTGTCCTCCGGAGTTTCCCACACCATTCCTTGCCTCCATTCCCTCCTGTCACAAAGGAAGTGTGCCCGACTACAAACCACATTAGCAACGGTGCTTGGCTCTGCTTTGTGTGCGGTGGGAAACGCTGCTCCCAAAGGGCCATCTGGGCAGCACGGCCAGGAAGCACTGGGAGCATCTTTGAGAGACCTGGGAAAGCAGCAGCATCTTTAAGTCTTCCTCAAGGGATAACATCTGGCAGGGATTCTGGGGGAAGGCTAATTGCTGATGCCCTATTTCCAACATCCAGATCCAGTATTTTGGGATCCTACTGAGTTTTCTGTGCAATAACTGCGTGTGTTTGGAACCGCAGTAGGAGGTGTGTAAGTCCAAATTCATTCTCCTTAGTGCAAGGTCCATGGATTCTGCAAACTTTATAATAGGGAGGAATTTTTGCTATCACTTTCTTTAGGATTTCCAACCAAAGCAGGGCATCTATTTTGGGCAATTGAGCATCTAATTTGAGTAACTCTTCCAAGACGGTCAATAATTGGCTAATTTTCCCCTCACAGATTGTGAAACAAAGGAGAACATAAAAAGTATATGTTTTTTTTTTCAGATGCTTTAAAATTTGTTTCTGACACAGAGTGAGGGAGTAGGAGCCTCAATGGATTTACCATCCAAGGGAGATTTTGCTACATTCACCTCCCAATAATACATTGAATATTGTAATTTTTATTATCATATGCAATGTAAATATGTGGGGCTTCCAGGCTCTGTAGTTAAAGGGAATTTCGCAAGGCCACAGAAGATTATTTCACATTCATCCTGCTCTTGCAGGCTCTGGGTCAGTTTGGATCTGAAAGGAGAGGAAATTTTGAGCACTGACCCCTACACTGTGGCAGTGCTCAACCACTACCAAGAGCAGGGAGGGTAAGGTTGGCACGTCTGTTCCCATGGAGTTAGTGCAGTAATTATGTGGGAACTGAGTGGAGAAGTAAGAGGAAAACAGCAATGGTCTGTAGCAAAACTGCCAGTGGCCCTGCAGGTCACGGGACTGGCACTTCTCCTCCTCATGTGCTCAATTAACAAGCTCAAGAAATGAGTTCCAGCTCCGGAGTTTCTGTGTCAGGGAATCTCCCCAAGAGGGACATGCAGAGAGCAGGATTGGTTTCAGAGGTGGCATTACATGGGCTCTAAGATAATCCACAGGCTTTGAGGAGAACATGTGAAATGGTGTCACAAAAGCGTTCCCACAACCTGACATAAAGGACAGGGAGCTCAACAGCTGCTGCTCTGAAGGGAGAGAAGGAGCCCATTCAGGGCAGCACAATGGGGCTGCAATGGCAGAGCCTGGAAAAGCTCCTTTAAACCTTACCTGAGCCCGCAGGAACGAGCTGCAGAGGGAGAGAAGTGTGCTCTGTGTGTTCACACTGACAGGCAGGAGTGACCACACACGTGTTAACGTACAGGTGAACACACGTGTATTAATGTAAACACAAGCAGGGTTTACTTACTGCAGAAAGAGCTTCCCAAACGTCAGCCCTGACATTGCTTGACAAATGAATTGCTGGCAGATCTGGTTCAAGTTTTCCAACAGGAACCCCTGGCTCTGTGTTTATCAGACACAAACAGTGACACTGTCAGGTTTTCCCACTGCAGACACCCCCTGAGCATCTCTGTGTGGAAACTGGCCCTGTGGAGAACAATGAGGAATCAGGAATTCGACTCCTCATAAGTTTGGTAGGGATATAAATTTCTTCTCCAGACAATCTTCCTCAGTGCAGAGACTAAATGAAAATTAGCAGTAAAATGTGTTTTGGGGAGGAAGTGAGAAGCAGCACGAGACTGAGCTGATCCCCAGACATTCCAAGAGCCCTCTCCACATGTATTTATCTTGCAGGTATTTGGGAACAGAAACATAAAGAGCTTGTAACACAGCTTGAGAGTTTTCTAAAGGGCTGCATGAGGTACTGAGGGAAGAGAGCAAAGACCAAACCAGAAAATGTTTTCTGTAGTTGTGTGTACTTAAAATTAAATGTATTTATTTGCAGTAAGCAAAAGTGGAAAAGCCGTTTTCTGTTTCCCATGGGCAAAGCTGGTGCCTGAGTCACCTGTGGGAGAACCATCCCTTTGGCTCACTGAGGAAACCAGGTGAGTGGATTTGAGGGATTTCTGCTCCTTCTCTCAGAGCACTGGGAGCTGCTCGTGTGTGCATGTGCCTTGTCCCTTCTCCGTGTGCCACATCCCTGCTCCGTGTGCCACATCCCTGCTCCGTGTGCCACATCCCTGCTCCGTGTGCCACATCCCTGCTCCATGTGCCACATCCCTGCTCCATGTGCCACATCCCTGCTCCATGTGCCATCTCCCTGCTCCATATGCC
>JAWWLV010000061.1:4656254-4672507 GCA_035041135.1 Platyrinchus mystaceus | reverse complement strand
CCTGTTATCCATCCCCTTCATGGAGCAGTGGGCTGTGTGGAATGCCTGCAGTTCTCTTTTCCTTCCCCCATGGACAGTGGACACCTGGTACAAAGTAATTATTCCTGTTTTTCTTGTTGGCTTTTTTTCATTTTAGGCACTCCTCATGACTCACACAGAAGAGAGTTTCCAAATGCATTTTGTACAGAGTTTTGTTGTGACTGTTGTGTTTTGGTTTTGCTTTTGGTTTTAGGTTTGTTTGTTTTTTTTAAGTGCAAATAGTGGCGTAATTCTCATGTTTTGAAACCCTTTGCATTGCAGTAATTGTGGAAGGACAAACGGCCTTCAGTTTCTGTCACTCCCAGCTATTTTTGTACAAAAAGGAGTGCCACAATTGCAAAGTATGTGAACCTAAAATAGGCACAGCTTTTGCTGGTTCTTTTGTGTCTGCTGAGAACTGGTTTTGCTTTTGATGGTCAAATAAGAGACAAGTCAAGAAGACAGTTCTGACAATTCCTTCTGAAAACTCCAGTAGCACCCAGCAAATCCACTACTGGTTTTGTGTTTGCTGGTTTATGGCTGGTCATAATGAACAGTAAAAAAAGGAATTGGAAAAGTACAAATTTATTTATTTATTTTTCCTTTTTTTTTCTCTTTGGTAAGTTCTTTAGTAGCTGGTTAATGTTTCATTAACATTGGATATTTTCCAACATTTCCAACTGTAGAAACTGTTAATTGTTAACCCTTTCTTGTGTCTTTGCAACACATGTGCAAGAAGGGCCCATAGCTGAATAAAAAGCTTTTTGAGCAAACTTTCGAGATAAAACCACATCTCCAAATGGAGAAAGTTCAGAGAACAGTGACAGGGCACCTTCAGCATTCTCTGTGCTGCAACCAACCTTCTGCTAAGTTGTGTTTTGTTTTTTTTTTTTAACCTTCTAATGACTTATCTTGTTGCTGAAGGCCCTCTTTGTCATCCTGCTGCTGCACCTGCACCTCTGTGACCTGTGGCTTTGGAGGGACTTCAGACCTTACAGCTTTGCAACCATCAGTGCTTCCTCCAGCTCACAGGTGGCAGGTGTTACTCAGTGCTGGCATTTACCAGTGTTGAGGCAGCAATTGCTCCAAAGATGCTTTTGCAAAGAAATATCTGCCCTCCAGCCCCATAATTATGTGACTTGCAGTGACTTCACTTGCAGGTAGAAGCTGCTTGTAAGTGAGCTGGGAGCTCTGCATAGCCAGGTAAAGAGGTGCAGCACCAACCAGGGCCACCCATCTACCGGCTAGAAATGAAATGTCTGGGTGCTGCCACAGCAGAGTGTTTAATGTCCGCACCAAGTGTGTGTTCCGTGGGGTCTGAAAAAAACCGCTCCTGTTGGATGCGTTTTTGGTGTGCTTTGGAAGCTGGAGCCGGGTTTGTCGCCAGGTGGCAGCATGGGAGAAGGAAAAGCTTGGTGTTCCTCGTTCTGGAAACCACCGGGATCCTTCTTTTCCTAAGGATGTAATAAAGCTTCTCTGACGCCTAATTGCCCACAAGTCTAAAATGCAGCCCGCTAGGCTGAAGTGGTTAATGATTGTGGAAAAGGAATGCAGTGGTCAAGAGCAGTTCAGTGCCCTTCCCTGGGTGTTTGGAGCCTGTCTCCTCTCCAGTCCTGTTCCACAGAGGTCATCAGCGGCTGCCGGGAGGTGGGATTGGGACTGGAGAGGGGACTGGGAGTGCAGAGGGGGTGCAACGACGGAGGAGTGGGGCTGTGAGGGGAGGTTGGGGCTGTGAGGGGAGGTTGGGGCTGAGGGGAGGTTGGGGCTGTGAGGGGAGGTTGGAGTTCTGTGCACTTGGATCCGACACAAAGTGACAGCTGGGAAGAGCCGTCTGCAGGTGGGAGGTGGGATAAACTTCGATGAAAAAAATGAAGACACTTCCATGTGCTGTGATGATCACTTGGAACAAACCCTCCCAGGAAATGTGAATTATCCCTTTACCAGGTGCACATGCCAGAACCCCACTGGCCCATCTCCAGAGCTGAATGATTTTGCAGAGTTAGGACACTGGCAGTGTGACCCCCTGAGTATTTAAAATTCACTGTGAAGTGCTGAAAGTTTAAAATATTCTCATTATGGTAGGATGCTTACCAAGGAAAGCCACCCAACCCTCTCCATGGGGAAATCCTTGCTGAATTGGCCACTGTGATTTTTTTCTTTTAAATTTTATTAAAAATTAATACATGTTACATTTTCAAGTGTAAATACTGAAAAATAGCCTATGGCAAAATGAAAAGGCACAGGATTAAAACCAGCTTAATTGTTTCCATGGATACATGTTTGCTATTTGGCAAAAGGTATTTTATACACTTTCTACAAGAATAAGCATAATTTTAAATATATCTCTGAAGGGTGGGACCCTGTAATTTAACCATGAAGACAGAATTTGTACTCCTAAAATGTGATAATTCTAGTGATACAACACTTGAGGGTTGTTTGGAGCAGAGGAACTCAAGTGCAGGAGGAGAGTGCAACAGGCATCTCGTCACAGGGCTCACTGCGTGACTTGTCACGACAAGCAGCAATCTCTGACAGCAAAGCAAAGTGCAGGGGTACAGACAGCAGAGTTTACAGCAGCTCTAACCTGATTTGGGGAAGAATGCACCAGAAACTGGATCGGAACACCGGGAACGGATCAGTGAAACATCTCAGACAGGTTTGCTGAGCCTCAAATGGTGGAGTTGGAATATTAAAATTATTGTTCCTTTCCGAAAAATAGATTTGTGGCTGTTTGTTGGTTTTGTCTTCACTTAAGAATTGTAACCCTGATGCAGTGAAGTGATAACAGTCGGGATGTCGTTGGAAACAGTCGCTGTGGCCGGGAACAGTCCGTGGGCTCCGGCACAGCCCCCGGGATCCCTGCGGCTCCCCAGGGGCACTGGCACAGCTCAGGGGCCACGGATCCCACTGCAGCAGCTGCCCTGGCAGCCCTGGCTGGGACTGAGCAGGAGAACTCCGGGCACAGCCCTGCCACGAGCTGTGTGTGGTGGCACCGGAGCGGGTCACCCTGCCCTGTCCCTGCGTTACCACACCCGGCACCTCCCTGCGGGATGCATGGCTGTGCCCTTCTTACAGTGGAACACCTCGGAGAAGGCTTCAAAGTTCTGCAAGGATCCCATCACCCTACACAAAGAGAAGGCACTTATTAACGTGGAGACAGTGCATGGAGATTCCTCCTCTGGGGAACGGAGAGAGCCGTGTCCAGAAAGGGGTTTGGAGCCTCAGAACTCGACTGCAGGTCGGAATATGGGACACTTTCTGCAAGGAAATGTAGGTAATGTGACCAGTGAAACATCAGAACAGAGTGGGTCTGGGACCTGCTCACTCCCTATGGTTTGGTAAATTCCCCAGGCCATGTGCTCTCCAGCAGTGTCCTACAAGCCACGGCAGAAATCCTGGAAGTCAGTCTGGATTTATCTGGTGTGTTATAAAACTCTCCTTCTGGGCTGTCTTGGTGCCAGGGGGTGAGAGAAGTGAGCTCCGAGTCAGTAAACCAGTAAAACCCACCTGTACTTCAGAGGGCTGTGCACGTCTGTCTTTATGGACTGGCTGGCATATTCTGGTCTGTAGGAGCCACACCAAACCTGGACAGGGAGCATTAACAATCAGTGGGTCAGGATTAAAGGGAGTTCATTTTGGGAACATTCTCATTGGCTTTCAGAGTTTTCCTAAGAGCCATCCCAGTTTATTATGGTGTCACTGGAGCATGTTTTATAGAGAGGCAGAATAGATACAAGTATTTACTAATTAGTTTTTGTTTTACAAGGTCTTGGATCAAGATCTGATGCTTTGGGATCAATCTATCAGCAGGTGATTTCACCAGGTGTTTCCTTCATCACATGAACTGAGGTCTGAGGGCCTGGGGCACAACCCTGACTGTTCTTACCTGGGCAAAATTGAGGAAGAAAAGCTGTTTGTGGGACAGGTTCAGTCCAGGAAGCTTTGGCTCCTTCCCTTCCCGCTCCAGCCACTTCAAATAGGCCTGGAAATGATCATAAATCCATCTCAGAGGAGCAGCAGGAGGGGGATATTGAATGTTTTATTGGGGTGGAAGGCTTTAGCCACAATATGAATGAACCCAACATGTTTCCCTTCTGTACTTCTGTGGGTTTTCTCTCTCTAATACAACCAGTACAGAGAATTTTATGACAAAGCTGTCAGCATAAGCTCTGTTGACTTCATTAACTCTTTCCACAGGAATTTGTATCTGGAAATGAAGTGTTAAGTCTCCTCCACAGCTCTAGAGTGATGATTTTTCTCTCTTCAGGTAACTGCTCATAAAATAGCAGATAACAACCTTGCTCAATGTTAAATCCATTACCTGTTATTGTTACACATTAATTGGCCAATTTGCTTTTTTTAGCTATATTGACATGATGGAGACAAGTTAATGTGTCCTCACGCTGGTTAATTCCCAGTGTTCTGTTTCTGCAGCCTCTCTGTTGCTGAGAGAGTCCCAAAGCACATGAAACAAAAGGGAGAGCTGAGGGTAAAAATAGATCCAGCACCACAGAACATCCATGGATTCTGTAAGCAGGCAGGTTGTGTCATCCCACTCTGCTCCTGCACACCTGCAATGGCTTTTGAAACAATTCCAACCGAGCCATTAATTGGAATGTTGTCCCTTGGGGGCAGAAATGTCATTAAGGCTTCTGAAAATTCAGGATGGGCTATGAACACCCATAACTGGTGCCATACTCAAAACACCAAAGATAAAAAAGGGGACATGTGGAAGGGTTATTTGCAGGGGAGAACATTCCCTGCTCACCCTGGAGCTCCACCTTTGGGCTGCTCCTGGGTCCAGGAATGGCAGATCCTACTCGGATTGGATCCATGGGGGACAGAGGCTTCTAGACATATAAGTGAGGCTTTGGCTTTTTGCACATGGTAGTAACATGTTAAGTGTCATTTTTTTAGGACAGAATGGGTAACTCCACTGCTGGGTTGAGGTGAAGTTGACTCACAGTGTGTTTGAGTTACCTTGTAAGCCTGTCGGACTCCTCCGTTATCTGCAATGTTTTCTCCTAATGTGCTGATGCCACTGACCTGTAAAAAACAACCATTTATTTACTCCACAGTCAGTAAAATCAGCAACTCTGAGAACCACAGGCTGAAGCACAGTTCACAACACAGACAAGCAGTGACTTTGTGCTGGGGCAAGAAAGGAGAGAATAACAATTTAAAAAACCACAGGGTAAAAGCTGTAGATTGGAGACCATATATATGAATATACCATAAACAGGTGCTGGGCAGAACCTCCCTGCACACAGAGCCTGGGCTTTCTGGGCTGCTGCTGTGCCTTATTCCCAGAACAGCAAGCTGCAGTGTTTGGGGTGTGTGCTCTGCAGGGTTCCCTGTTTCCAGCAGTGTGGAGAGGTGGTGGTTGTTACTCACGTTCTGCCCCCCTGCCAGCTCCCAGGTGTAGTTCCCGTACTGGTGCACCATGCACTGGGACTGCTCCTTGAAATGCAGTGCTGAGAAGTTGCTCCACCAGTCCAGCATGTTCCCATCTTTATCAAAATTCCTTCCTTCAGGGAAATCCAAGGAAAGAAAGCCAAGTTTTCAGTGAGAGTATGTTGGAGCCACTGTTCTTCCAGGATAGCACCTGGCCAGCAGTCTGTCACAGTAATTCCCAGCAGTGGAAGGAGTTTTAGCTGAAATAATCCCATTTCCCAGGTCTCTCCTCACCGTTGTCATCGAAGCCGTGGGTGATCTCGTGCCCAATGACCATCCCGATGCCCCCGAAGTTCAGGGCCTGTGGTTGGTGTTTGCTGAAGAAGGGGGGCTGGAGGATCCCAGCAGGAAAAACTGCAAAGAGGGAGAGAGAGAAGGGGAGAGACTGTAAGGTGGCTTTACTTTTGCATCCTTGGCAAACAGCTTGTTTGCTCGGTGTAAGGGTCAGGAAGGAACACAAAATATAAAATGATTAGAAACAAGCTCATGCCTCCCATGAAATTGTTTCTCTCTTGATAAATGGAAAATGACAACTTAATGAAGGTTTAATTTGGCACATCTGCAGCTACAGTATCTCCCTGTTTGAGGCCCAAGCATCATTTACATTAAGTTTAGCCTAATTTGGTGCATAATGTTTGCTGCAGTGAGTCAAGAACAGAATGTTTAGGAGCTGTCTTTTGGAGACAGGCACGGTTTGTGTGTGAGAGCCATTTTATAGGGGAACTAAGGGATGTGTTATTGCTTTATTTGGGTTAAGGAAATGTTAGAAATCATCTGCTGATACCAACAACACTCAGGGTGTAAAACATGCACAGGAGGGGTTCCTGCAGACACCAAAAGCACTTGATGCCAGTTGGGCAGCTCTGCAAAATCCCACAGAGCTGATGTGTCAGTTGAGGGCTTTGCCCAGCTTTGCCTCTGGATGCAGAGCTGTGGGGCTAAAAATGGTGAATTAGTTCCATAGAGCTGTTTAAAGCTGTTCAAACCTACCTATCTGGTTCCTGTTGGGGGAATAGAATGCATTGACCACTGCAGCTCCGATTATCCATCTAAAAATAAACGTTGCACACAGTTAGTAGTGAAGTAGTTTCAATGCCAGTTCTGAATGTGAAACATCTTGAGGAAGGACTGGAGATTCCAAGAGAATGGATGGATTGCTACTGCCAGAGTCAGTGAAGTGCCTGTTTAATTCCTTGGCTATCTCAGCCCCAAGCAGTCTCAGCTGCTCTCAGCCTGACTTACACACCCTCACCCTTAATCCACGGCTTGGTCTGGGTCTGTAAAGTGCTGGCTGGGAACTCACATGTCTTGGTCGACTCTCTCTCGAAGTTTTTTCAAGCTCTTTTGGGCTCCAGCTCTCAGGTTTTCCAGGATGTTTTCAAAGTAATTGTGTTCACTGAAGTTTAACTAAAGAAACAGAGCTCCAAGTGTATTAGTAAGCTGTGCAGACAGAGGGACTCCTCACACCACTGAATGTATCCTCTAAATGATTTTTGATTGCATGGTATCAACCAAAAGTTGGCCCTCTGCATGCATTTATTTACTAACATGTTCTTTTTAATGTCCAGTTGTACAGGTATAAAAATTCCAAGTGGCAAGAAAATAAGTGCAGGCTTTTATCTTGAGGTACTTAGTGAGGTGTGCACAGAATACTCACATTGGCATATTCCTGATCCAATTTTTCATTCTGGTCTTCCAAAATGTAGTCCGGATAGCCAATTTGTTCTTTGATTGCCATTGCCTAGAAGAAAAGAATTTAATGTTTCCTCTTAACAGTGGTTTTTGTTGGGGTGAGGTGGGTTTTCTGTGAAGTTTCAGTACTTTATTGAATAGAATAATTTAGTTGGGTTTTTTTCCCTTGCTATTGGAGTGGTGCTGGTGGTCCCAAGGTCAATGAAATGTTTTCCCTGGTGGATTGCATTGTATCTAATTGTCATTCCAGTTGATGTGGGCTGACAGAGGATTAAAAGGAAAGAACAATGTGATAAGATAATGGAATAATGAACATCAAAGTATTTTCCTCCATTTTGTAGAGGAACTGGAAATAGAGATGCTACAAAATTCCAAATATTTCGCAGGGAACACTGAAGGTCCCTGTTATCTCTGACCTTCTCCCTGGCCTTCTCCTTGGATGCCTCATCCATCCACTGCAGCTCATCCAAAGTCTCCACGAACGCTTCGCGGATCTTCTCTATTAAATCTCGCACCTAAAAGAGAACCAGTAAGACATGAATCACTTCCAGGATTTACATTTCCCCAGGCAGAGCTAAGGAAGGGTGAAAAGCTTCCTGCTGAAGCCTGATGTCTCCAGATTCTCTGCTCTAAACCCTGGTACTCAGCATTCAAAAGAGCATCATAACCAAGTTCTGACCTTGCCTTGGGGGGGATCTGTCACAGAAAAAATATTCTGGGGGCTCAGACGGAAGGGAAGGGGCTCTGTGGGCACGGTGGAGGTACAGTAGTACGAAGGGTAAACTACATACCATCCTCTTGCTCTCACCAGCAAATGTCTCCCGGACATACATCGCTCCCACCGCGTTCTCCATGTTGTTGTTGACGTAACTCACGCACTCCCTCCACCGCGCCTCCTCCAGCGTCGTCCCGTAGAGAGCCTGCAGCACCAAGCACAGCTTTGGCCCTGCCTGTGCATCTCCAGATCCCGCCTAACCACCAGGTTAGCCTAAGACAAAGGTTTCCACCGCTGCCCCGGGGTGCGTTTGGGGATTACGCCACTTAATCACGGCATCGCAGGATGGTTTGGGTTGGAAGGGACCTCAAAGCTCATCTGGTTCCACCCCCCTGCCGTGGTTGTGTTGACAAGGACTCGTTCTGGAGCTGTTGGGCTCTCCTGCAGCACTGAGCTCTCCAGATAGAGGAAATACCTTCCTGTAGCTGGCCCGGGCGTCCTTGAAGCGCCGGCTCAAGCTGCTGACGCGGTCGATCACCAGCCGCCAGATGAGGTAGTTCTGGATGGTGCTGTGTGGGAAAGCAGAGCTGAGCTTAATCCCCTGCAAAAACCAACACTAGTGCAGCCAACCAGAGGGGCATCTCAGTTTGGGATGGAGATAAGGAAGCAAATGATTGCTGCCAGTATGGGTTTCACAGCATCTGCCGGTGACTGTTCTCATTTCACTGGAGTTGTCCAGCCTGAGGACTGGACTGTCATGTGTGTTCAGGGATTAATTTCTTACTGGTTTTCCTTCTAGAATGTAACAAGACCTAAGCCTGGGATGTATTTTTTACTTCCCATTTAACCTTTCCTAAGCAAGCAGCAGGTGAGACACTTGGTGCTGAAGTGCTCTGAGACTCCAAGACCTTCAAAGACATTTCCCATATTTTACAGGGGTCTCATTTTCCTTGGAGAAGCCCTGGCAGAACTATAAAGGGGATCCAATAATTGACATTTCCACAATATTTCTGTGACTTTTGATGGCATATTCTCCAGTTTTTTACCTTGCTGAGTACTTGGAGAGGATTGCTTTCAGCTCTTGCAGGTAGGGCATGCCATAGACAACCACCTCCTCTTCTGGGTCAACCTGGACACTTACTGAAGACATGACACCTTGGATGAAGAAGGTCCAGTTAAATTCCTAGGCAGATAGAGAGATGCCAATGGTGGGTGTTTTAAGTGCCTTAGTAACTGGACTTTCTACAGTTTTATGGCCTTGAATGTAGCTGTAGTGCTGTTCAGTAGAAAAAGGCTTTTTAAGAGATTCTGAAGACAAGATTAAGAATGGGATTGATTTTATACCTCTTTGTTGAGTCACTGACAAATTCACAAAGCTATTTCCATTGGAATTAAGAGACTGAAAGTATGAGACTGCTCATGAAGCACTTACATTCAATGCAAACTTTTCCTGTAGCTCTTTTAAGGTCATTTTGTTGTACAACAAGGTCACATCGTGCCTTTCCTCTGCTGGGGTTGTTGCCTGAAGACATTCACAAGATTATTACTGGAATCAACTGGCAGAAATATCAATGGCTGAAATCACATACATGTGCACAAATGCACACTCAAATAACATGCAAATAAACCATTCTTCTGGGGAGAGAGGAAGCTCATTTGATGGTGCCCAGTGCTGCTTTCTAAATTTCAGTGCAGGAACTCTGGTCCCTGCTATTCAATAATATTTTAGTGCTATGCTGAGCCAGGTGGTTCCCTCTGTCCTCTAGAAAGGCAGAACAAGCTCTGGGAGGTTTTCAGGGGGCTGTAGATTTCTAAGGATGTGAGGGAGCGAGTCCTGGTGTTATCACAGTGTGTGTTTAGCAGAAGATGGATTATCCTGATTTGGAAGAGTTCCACACATAAATACAGCTAGGACTGGGGCACCAGGCAGTTATAGACACAGAGACACTGATTTCTGGGCTGTTCATGGCACAAAAAGTCTTCTTCCCCCTGTTTTCTGGGCCATGGGCTTTGTGCTGTGCTGAAAACTGCTGCACAAACAGCGAGACCCGTCCCCCTCATCCCTCACCCCCCCAGCACCCCAGGCCCTGGTCTCTGTACTCACATTTGCAATCTCTGTTTCCAGCTCCATCACCTTTGCCATTTCCTCCTGGACAAAGGAATCATCTCTGGACACGTTCTTGTCTTCCCGGATCATTTTGGCGATGGTGATCATGAACTGCAGGTAAGCCTCTCTCACCTGCACACAGGAGACAGGGGGTGGCACAGTATTGAGTGTTTTTTTTCCCTGTGGCAGATATTAGTGCCACAGCTTGGAGCTCAGTTCATCCTGGAATACCCTACAGGGTCAAAACACACTTTCTGCTTCCCTGTGCAATCCAGCTCTGGCATTCTGAGTTAGAATTGCTGCTTGAGCAAAGAGGAGGCTCCGTGACTCGAGTTACTCTGTGGGAACAGTGATCCCCACCAGCCAAAATCCCAGAGTAAATGTGGAAGGTTTGAGTTCTCTGAAAGTAATACCATAAATCTCCTCAACTCTGTCTTCACTGCCTGAGACAAAAGCTCTGTCTCAGACAGTTCCAGTGATACCTTTGCTTTATTTCTGGTGGGAGGTTCTGACTGATTTATGCCCCAGAAAGAGCTTTGAAAAGATATTTGGCTGCTGAGGGAGTGCTGATCCCTGATACAGGAAAACTGTTACCTGTTCTTCTTGCACACTTTTCTTCCTCTACAGACCTTGGAAACCAGATAAACACAGTAACTGTTGTGAAATTGTGTCTGGGCACTTACAGGACGATGATTTGTGGTTTTAGGCTGAGCCCTTAATCAGGCCAGGCTCCCCCAGGCCTCAGGAGGAGCTTTGCCAAAGGATGCTGGACTAAGCAGAGGGGGAGTTTGGGTCATCAGAGTTGGGTCATTGTCTGGGGGCAGCCAGCTGGTAAATAGCAAATAAAAAGGGGTTGTGTCTCCTCCTTAGTCATTAGGATTAAAGATACAGCCTTGCCCACGCTGGTTTGTGGCTTCAAATTAAAGCTGTATCGAGCAGAGATGGTTTTCTTTTGCTAATTTGGGATTGTCTCTGCACTGTACCTGATTTTCTATCTCCTACAAGTCGATCTATGTGTGACCTCCATGTGCCAGTGCATCAATATCCCTCTTTTCTGCTGTAACTGCTCTGTGCAGGTGACACTTGCAGGACAGACTCCTGGTTCAGCAGCTCCCTGCAGTGCCCAACACAGCTACGAGGAGATTGCTCTGGATCAGGAGTTGGCAGCTTGTAAAGGTGCCCAGAAGGTGTGGAAACAATCCTGTATAAACCTCACAGGGCTATATTTAAGCTATGTTATGTAGGAGAATATAGTCAAATACACTGAAGGCAGAAGCAAACTCTTCCCACTGATGTTTTCATCTGCCTTTACAACCACGAGACAAAAGAGTCTCAAATGCTGATTGTTGTCCCTCTGTTTTCCCTTCCATTCTTGTTAGGAAAATTGGTTTGATGTTGGGCTGCAAATACTCTTTGTTAGCATGACATAATTGAGGGAAATGCAATGTACTAAAGCAGTATTTTCATCTTGGAAACAGATAAATTATCTGACTCTGTTTGTAACAGCTTTCTGTGTATTTACAGAAACAGTGTTTTTGCACAATCAGTGCTTTTGCCCTGAGCGTTGGCAGAGAAAAACAGCCAGAAAATCATCTCTCACAATTTTCCTGTAATTCTGGGAAAAGGGGAGAGTAGGTGGCAGCAGATTCTTACTAGCTGAGTATCAGTGGATTTAGAGGAAGATAGAAGGGAATCCAAAACAACCTGCACTGAAAATGTGAACCTGTCCTTCAGAATTAGAGACTGTTCAATGATTTTATTTCCCCATAATATTCTTTATGGTTGGCCAGTTCTGGGGAGGTTTGATATTTATACAGTTGTTCAGTCTTTTTGTAAATGTTACAGAATTTTGGCATAATTAGGAAAAAATGGAGCAATGAATGTCACAGCCTAACTCTGATTGTTACATGCCCTGAAGATCTTTGAGTTTTCCAAAGCACAGGGATAAGTAATAAAGTTGTTTTGGTGGCACATAGTAAATAAATTACAAGGAACACTCACCCTTTGATAGTTGCCCCCATTAAAGTAGTAATCCCTGGATGGCATTCCCAAGCTTGGCTGGTCAATCTGAAGGGAAACACATTTCTCTGGTTAGTGATGAGCAGGAACTGGGTTGTCCAAAGGAATCCTTGAGAGGCAACCTGAACTGCTGTTCCATCCTTCCAGTGCTGGGACTGGGGGGAGATGGAAGGAACAAATTTGGTCTCTGGATTTTTAGGTAAGGACAGGATAGATCTTAGTGTGAATTATTGAGCAAAATCTTTCAGTCCCCATTGAGATCCAAGAATAAATTTAAGCAACTCTTCTGTTGCTTGACTTGAGGGCTGGACTTCCTGCAGAACCATTCAGGAACAAACTCTGAAATATCATTTATGTATTTCAGACCCAGGGTTTCCTGCTATATATCAAACCTCACCATCATTTTCTAAGTCACAAGAATTTACAGCCCTTAAATGCTGTAAATCAGCAGAGTTCCATTGATTTTTATTTCTTTTACTGAAAAAAAAAATATTATGCTGCCATGAAACGTTTCCCAATATGTCTTTGAGACAGATCTGTCACTTGGGGTACAGAGCTGGCTGTTCCCTGCATTTGGCCAGTGCTGTGCAATGGAGAGCTCATCTGTCTGCAGTGTAAATAACTGTCCACTGTGATTCTGGGATGTAAATAACCCCCTGTGATCTCTGGCTTACATAGATGATGTGTCTGCTGGAGTCCCGGTCATCGTTCCACACGAACATGTCGATGAGGACACGTTTGTTAAACCTGGAGTTCATTATGGAGAGTTTTTCCTCCATGCTCCAGCTTGGCTCTGGGAGATAAAAGGGAGAACAAACACCATTTATCCATCTGTGTCAGGACTGATTGAAGTTGTACAGTTTGCTGTGCTAAAATTGTTTAGATCTAATTATAAATATATGTGTTAAATATGTGTGACCCCCTGACTCTTGTTTATGAAGAAAAGCTGAAAATGGGGGATTTAATGCAGTGACAGTGGCCTCCCTAGTGCAGTAAATGATTCTCACTGCACATTATTGAACCCTTCCAGGCCCAGCATTACCTTTGGTCTTATTCCAGTCTGCAGAAGCCACTGGCCAGTCTCCAACCATCCTTAAGGCCTTGAGCAGAGGCAAAGAATCTCGCTGCTCTATAAGGCCTGAGAGAGGAAAGACAAATGTTGTATTGTTCTCACAGAAAAACAGGTAATGGGCCTAACAGTTCAAATCTGAAGCTGAATTTGTGATAGTCCAAAATAAGAGGCACTATGAAACCATCTGCCCCCTGCATTAGTCTTCAGAAAAGCAAAGAAAATACTTCTGAGGCTCCAGTGCTGATTTTTACTGGATTGGTTCAGAAAGGATGAAGTGGGACAGGTTTGTGCATTCTGAAGGGAAGGTTTTGCCTCCAGCCCAGGGGTAGGTACCCAACCTCCATCCTTTCCACATCCCAGATGTGCACATTAGGCCTTGATGATGCACCCAGGCATCTTCATCCATCTGAAGATGAGCTTTCCAGGCAGGTCCACACCGATTAGACAGATATTGTCTGGGCTGAACAGAACATTAATACTCCTGTACATTCAGTATTGAACAAGGGAATCAGTGGAACAAGAAGAGACTCACTCTCATTCATGCAGGACTTGTAAAGGATTTTAGCTTTCTGAAATGCTTCTCTGTCCCCTGGATCTGAAGTCTCCAGCACACCTGGGGGAGGAACCATTGCCATGAGATTTGTGCCCCAGAGAGCATAGATCATTTCACAGAAATCCCTGAGAATCCAGGGCTATGATAAACACTTGTTTCTGTAGCCTGCAATTACTGTGAGACTGGAGAGCTCTTTAGAGGAGCTATTAATGGCAAAAGTGTCAGCAGGAAGGATGTGCAGGCTTGTCCTGCTCCTTTTGAAGTCAGTACCAAATCACCTATGGCTAATTTTTAGTGGGAACAGGATGTTCCTGCAAAATGGGGGTAGTAAGAGGTGTAGAGATTAAAGGACTAGAGAGAAAAAAAAATCACAATCCACACTTCTCTCTGCAGGTTCATTTCTCTGTGTAATGTGTAGCCAACAGCACCTGAAACCAAACACCAGTGTGTAAGGATGGAGTAGCCTCGTTCCTACCTTTCAGGATGATCTCCAGCTCGTCCCTGAGGATGTCGAAGATGCTGTACCTGGAGCTGGTCTCTGGGATGATGTGCCTGCTCAGCCAACCCCCACAGGCGTACTGGTAGAAATCCTGGCACGGGTCAGCTGTGGGGTCCATGTTCTGGATTATTCTGGCAGCTGGGTACCAAAATTGGAGAGCTGAATCCCACAGGCTGCCCAGTGGTCTCTGGCACTATCAAAGACTGTCAAGGAGCTGCTTGGCAAGAGTCACTCCCATGTATTAGGACTTGAAGGATCCTATTTTCTGCTTAAAAATGCCTGGAAGCCTCTGAATGGCAGAATAGCTCTCCCACAGCACAGTGCCCTCTGGGCATGGGGGTGCTGCCCAGGGCTCCCCTGTGCTCCAGCTCAGGTACCTGCCTGAGAAACCAGTGTTCCAGGGGGGAATTGGGAACATCCCTGCTGGAGTCCCACCTCTCCTGAGGTGTAGATGCCAAAAATAAGAAGGTGAATGCCCCATGTATAGGATGCACTCACAGAGAAAGTTCATTCTAAAGGGATTCTTACTATACTAAGGGACAGACTGTTGGCCAATCCATGTCCTTGTGGCTCAGGCCAGAGGGCTGTGGGCCTCAATGGCAATTTTCCTTTACTACTTTCTTATGGATGACACCCCCTGGCCAAGGGAAAATCTCGTTCCTTTTCAACTCCTTCAGCCTTAAAGCCTGAATTTCCTTTTATTCAGGTTCAGCACCAACACATAAAACACCCCCTGTGCAATAACCCCTCACAGCGACCCCGTTACCTGCCGTGACACATCCAGGGGTGGTGCAGATGTTGCCTGAGTTGGTGCCATAGTGAGTTCCTGCAGGGAGAAAGCAGATGGAATTAGTTGTTTGGGAAGGGAATTGCCACCAAAGTCACTCACCAGAGCCCAGACTGTGACAGCTCTGCTTGGTCTGAGAGCGAGCGAGGGAACATCAGTGCCCAAGACATCGGATGACAACTGTGAGGAAATCTTTCATCTGGAGATTCATGAGGAACATTTGTTGGCAGCAGCATTACAACAGCATTGGCAGTGAGTTTTAACTCCCCTGGAAAGAGGATTAGGCCATTTTTTTCTACCTGCTGCCTCCACAGACCTTCTGGTGCAAACTCAAACCACGAGATCCCTTTCTAGACAATCTATTAAGATGCTTTGGTGCTGAGGACAAGGGGAATGTCCTGTGCTTCTGGTGGGGTCTCTCTGGTGTGCTGTTCACCACAGAGCTGCAGTGGGGGTATCTGAGCCCCCCAGACTGAGGAGTGACCTTGGCCCTGGGAGAAGGAAATTAATTCTGATGGCTTAATTTCCCATTTGTGAAACTGGACTAGCGTGGTATCCACTTCTGTTAAACAGACAACTGCTTGGGTCCTCACTGGAAAACAAAAGTTGATACTTCCCAACAGGATCAGCCATTTTTTGAACTTCTTTTTGATCCTTACACTGGGATGTTTGCAGCAAAGAGTTACTAGGAAATTCCTTTCAATGAAAGTAAGTGCTTTACATGACAGCAAACAAGATTACAGTAATTGAGAGAGAAATGAAACAGTGGGGGAGAAAAGAGGGCTTTGAAGTTCATCAGTGGAAGCGACATAAAAAGCCCCCACTGCGATGGGGGCCCAGCTGAGCACATCTGCATGAGAATAACTGTGTGTCCTGTGCTGGGGTCTGGAAACCTCCACATGGGATGAGCAAAATATGGGTAAAAATGGGAAGCTTCGCATCAGACGGTTCAGCTTTTTCTTTTTGGTGTTTCTGTCGGGGCTTTGGGGTTTTCTTGCACTGGATGAAGCTAAGTGCAATTTCTGGAGTTTCCTAAACTCTCTGTTAAATAAACAATTAGCAAAATCAAACCTAAAAGCCCAGGGTATTTTCAAGAAAAAAAAAAAAGACTTTTGAGAAAAGAAACAAGTAGTTCAAAGGCAGATGGAAATTCTCTGTAAAGGAGCAGTGGGGGTAGCACAGGTGAGACAGAAATACCTGTTCTACAAGAATGCTGTGCTTCTCAGGGACCAGGCAGGACTCAAGTGAAGCCTTTCTTCTTTTATATTTATATTTATATTTATATTTATATTTATATTTATATTTATATTTATATTTATATTTATATTTATATTTAT
>JAWWLV010000061.1:4639632-4655756 GCA_035041135.1 Platyrinchus mystaceus | reverse complement strand
ATTTATATTTATATTTATATTTATATTTATATTTATATTTATATTTATATTTATATTTATATTTATATTTATATTTTTTTTAGTCAAAACTCCTCTCTTTAGTATAACCTGATAATGTCTAACTCCAGTTTCTGGAAACCCACTGCTTTCAACAAGGCTCAGACTCCCCCCTTCCCAAAGCCCTGGGGATTGGGAAGCTGTAACTGAGCTGGATAACCATCCCTTTCAGTCTGATCCAGCATCATCAGAGAATTGATCAGGGAAGATAAGCTTTAATGGAGCTAAATAAAATGACCTTGGCTGTGAGCCTACTCCAAATGGAAGAAAATGAGGGAAATGAAGCACTGCAGATGCTACTGGGAAGGTGAACTGCTCACCTGAGAGATGGCAGAGCTGGGACGTGCTTTGGACCTCTCTGGGCTCCCTGTGGAGAATTTTATTGTCTCAATTTGCCTTTAGAAGAAGCCACTGAGCACTGTCACGTTCCCTGGCCAGCAGCAGGAGGTGAGAAGGACTCCTGAGAGGTGTGGAGCCCTGCAGGCCCCTGCAGCAGCTCAGCTTTTGAATGGCAATTATTTTTATTTGTTTTTTTGAAATACAAGTTGCTTTTCACAGCCTGACTGAGGCTCCTTCTCAGACAACAAGAGCAGAGCAAATCATTGTGTGGGGCTCTGGAGCTCACAGCTTGTGTTTAGCGTTTGGAGGAGCACAGATGGCTGGGGATGGCACACACGGGAACAATTAGAGCCACAGTTGTCACCATGTGGGAGCTTTACCTCCCAGCACCTTCCCTGCTCCTCAGAACTGCTCTGCAGAAGTGCTCTTGGCACTGCAACCTGCTCTTTTTGCTGTCAAACCGGCGAATTGTCTGCGACAAACAACACAGTTGCCAAATCCAGGTTTTCTTTGTCGGAGAGGGTGGTCTGTGCCAGGTGTCAGGGTCTTCAGATGGAGCCCAGAACACAAGGGTTTGGTTTTGTCCCACCTGCCTTAGGATTTCTTACCTACAGGCAGGGCTGAGCCGGGATTTCGTGTGAGAATCAGTGAGGAGCGTTTGCCCCACTGCAGCCCTGCATGGCCTGTCCCTGCACAGCAATGCTCCACACCCAAGGAGCTCCATCTGACTTTGTCTGAGAAGGGTCCTGTCACCCAAATATCACCATGACTCGTGTGTTAGCTGCCACTTCTCTAAACTCCCCATCTGCTCCGAGTAGCTGCTTTTAATTAAGGAGCATTCATCAAAGAGTGACGAGGCATCAGTGTAGGAGAGGAGCAGAGCTCTGCCACAACCCTCTCACAGTGCCACTGTCCAGTTCAGATATTGCTCCTGGTCAGCAGATTTGTGTAAATCTGTTATTCAAGTGCATTGACAGCACAGGAAATGTAGGAGAAAAATGTGGGTTTTTTTGAAACCCCCAGGGCGAGGTGTTGCTTAAACCGAGGGTTGGATTGTTCTCTGTTTATAGCCTGAGAGGAGAGCAGAGCACGACCTTGAGCTCCCCAGCTGCCAGCAGGGACAACCTGAAGGGATGCAGACACACAGAAATAAGTAGCTGTGAGTCTGACTTCTGAGAAGAGAACTTGGAAGCCCAAAAGTGAATAAAATGTCAGTGAAACAAGACATTACGGGAGCAGCGATCAGGTGGGGATGGAAGTGGTTGGTAACTAAGTTGCCTGAAGAAGTTGCTGACTGATTTGATGTGTCAGCTACAATAAGTGTTGAAATGTTCTTCAGACTGTAACCTTTCCAACAAGTGCTGAGATTTGGAGTTTGGTAAATATTTGTGGAAGGGAGCTGTGGAAAGGCTCAGAGCTGAACGTGTGGGTGTGATGGAAAGACTGAGAGTGTGGTGTGTTCAGGTCCAAACCCAGTGACTTCAGTCCTGTCTGCTTCCCTTGCTGTGATCACCCAAATATTACTCTATTCTTCCTATATTTTCTTTTAGCTTGTTTAGATGAGTTTTTTTGGGCATGAAAACTTCCTTGGATGTCGAGCATCCCCAGTCTGCTTCTAGGACTGTATAACTGCTCTGCTGTGAGAGCTTCAGTGTTTTTGTTGGCTGGGAATAGAGATAAAAATCCCAGTCAGCTTTAACAGAACTACAGGAATTACTGCTGTACCCAGGGGCCTGTTTCATGCACCACAATGCTTCTCTGTGAGCTATGTACAAGCAGAACAAAAATAGTCTTCCTGAACCACAAGGCCTATATATGCCTTTCTATATATTAAAAAAAAAGAGATAATGTAAGGCAGGAGACGTAATCCTTCTATTTTTCTGATTTAATTTTCTAATTTAATTTCTAATTCCTAGCTAAACAGAATTATTTGTTAGAAGGTGGGTAGTGCCAGCGTGATCAAGTAGGTACAGAGATGAAGTGGCAGATCTGAATCTGCTCTTAGTGAACAATCCAGTGTCCCATTCTCAGTTCAAAATTAACATTTGGGGGAAATTAGAAATAACACTCTGGGTTCTATCACAGGAATGCTGCTCAGCTACACTGGGTTTTTCCTGTTGCTGTGTGGGATTTGTTGCACAGCTTTGAGCCATAAGTGCTTTTCCCTTGGCGAGTCTGAGACTTCAGGCTCTTGGCTGAGCTCTGGGAATGGGCCCAGGGGTGACAGCAAAACAGGACCAAGGGGAGCACTGGGACAAAACTTTTTGAGACACAAAGGAACACGTTTCTCCTGCAGGAACACCCTGAGGAGCTCTTCCTGCCCCAGCTTTAGACCCAACCAGGGCATGCAGACATCCGCTTAAAAGGTGAAGTTTCCCCTGCTCAGTTCCTACCTGGAATTTCCTAAAGCTGGCGGCTGCTCCAGGGTGTGCCCACAGCTGGGTGTGCCCACAGCTGGGTGTGCCCACAGCTGGGTGTGCCCACAGCTGGGTGTGCCCTGGTGCAGCAGATGAGCTGTGTGTGCCCAGAGGGAGCAGAGGCACAAAGGGGCTCTGGGTCAGAGCTGAACCCCCTCTGTTCAGCTGGGAGGAATCAGCCCAGGACAGGCAGCACATCAGCTCTGCAGTGCCTGGCACTCCTGCTGCCCAGGAATGTCTGAACCTGGGAAACCCCTCCAGGGAGAGTTTAACTGGCCATACAAGAATGCAAAATATTTAGATTTCAGGCTTGTTTTCTCGCAGAGAAGCTTTCCAGTAAACAAACATAGTTGGCACTGGCTCTTCCCCTGGGTTTGGATGAGACCAATATGTGGCCAAATATTAACACCTGGATTATTCAGACAGTGAAACCTTGCATAGCTCAATATTTGATACGGAAACTCCTCCTCTAGTGCCTTTCTCTGAGGATTTTGTTTCCCCCCATCTCCTGAGCTGAGAGAATAAACTTTTCTGATGAACTTCATGAATACCAAACACTCAGATTTCACCTGACATTCCACTGCTGGGGGCAAAAGGAGTGAAGAATCAAAAGGCTTTTTCCCATGAGTTATTGCCCAGAACTGTGCAGTGTTTTCCCTTACAAGAGCTGAAAATGCAGTTCCCTGCAGCAGGGGATGCAGAGACAGGGGAAGGACACAGCAGTGCCCTGCTCCAGGTTTGCTGGTCCTCTTTTAGTTCTGTTCTCTGGTGTTTCACCAGAGATGTGAATCCAAGAGGCTTTAATGGAAATGACAAACACAAGGCAGTGCTGCTCCCAGTCATTTGGTGCTTCCCAGGATTTTAAAGTACTGTGCTCTGCAGCTGAAATATTTAGGCAGAACACCTCAAAATAAGGTGCCTCAATGTCAGCAAGACATTTGCACTGAAGTCACTGGACCAAATCCCACTCAGAGATGCAACTGCCTGGTGGAATATTTAAAAAGTCTCTTCTTTCCTCAGCAGCAAGTGGAATTGTTTTTTAAAGCTTTCAGATTGTAATTAGCAATTTCCCCTTTAGAAAGATTGTTTTTAAAAGTGTTTTAAAGCAGCTGCTCCTTTAAAAAACCCTGACAATGATGACTCTTGGCTTCTGCTTCTGTAAAATAAGGAACTATCAAACCTTACACACAGACACACACCCTCCCCCTGAAACAGCGCAGCATCTTTCTGAATACAATGCTGAATTCAACAAAATGCATAGAATTCACTGAAAACATAGAATCTTACATCACATAATTTAAAAATTAAGTGAAATCCAACATAATCTCTGTGCACGAGCTGGGAACAAGGCAGAGACAGCCACATCCCTCACAGAGGTGACTTCACTGTCCCCCTTGGAATTTTATTTTCATTTATCTCTGGAAAAAAAAAAAAAAAAGCCTTGAATGCTGTTTGCAGAGGGAAGAGGAGAATCATTCCCGGGTTCTTACCTCTGCTGCTGGCATACAGGATCACCAGGGCGACGGCGGCACAAGTCATGAGGAGCAGCAGGACAGCCAGACCCAGTGCCACAAAGCTCCAGGGCTTCTTCCCAGGCTTCGTCGATTTTTCCACAATATCCATTTGACTTTCTGATTTCCCCATTATTGTAACTCTAAATTGGAGAGGGGAGGGTAAGAAAGAATTAACAGCACAGTTAAATCAGAGTGAGGGTAAAAGCAGGAGAAAGCAGGGAGGAAAAGGAAGCAGAAAAAAAGCGAAAGGAGAGAGGAAAGTTCCAAATTATTACATGTATTTGTCCATTTGATTGTCCACAGATTTGCCAACCTCATTCTCCATCTCCTGAGCTGTGTGTGCCCTCGGGGGGGCTGTGCTGGACTGGCTGCCCGGGGCTCTCCGTGGTGCAGTGCCAGAACTTCAGGAGCCTCTTTGGGAAGTGTGGAAAAGTCTCATGACCAGGTTGGGCAGCTCCTTTTCTCCCGAACAGAGAAGGAGGGGGAAAACTGCCGCCTTCCACTCCCCACTTCGAAAGTCTCTTGCCGTGGGGAGGAATTTCTTCCGTGGCTCCGGGCAGGTCCGTTACCAGCCGGGGAATCCACACCGGGATCCTTCCCGGTGCCTCCGAGCGGGGTCTCCAGCACGGGCGGAGGGTCTGGAGAGTGGGAAGCTCCCGGGACACGCGTGTTCTCCCGGCTGTGCAGGATCCCGTGCCCCGCAGCCCCCCGGAGCCCCCCGAGCCATGCTGGGAGCCGCTCCGCCGTGCGCCCTTCCCGGCTCGGGGGATGGAAACAATCCCGGCTCGGGGGATGGAAACAATCCCGGCTCGGGGGATGGAAACAATCCCAACCCCGGGCGGCGGCGGGAGGAGGGGTTGGAGCGGGGCTGGAGCTGCTGCGGCTTCTCCCGAGAGTCCCCCGGCTTCCCGCAAATCCCCGCTGTGCCTGAAATGCCACAGGGGAGCTGGAAACCCACCGCAACCCTCCTGCTCCGAGAGCGCCCGCGGCTTCGGGCTGCGCTGTGTGGGAACGGCTCGTGTTTGGGAACAGGAATTAGAGGTTGTTGTAGGCAATGCACCCGGTTCCTTTATGCTGCTGCTTGGGAATCCGTCTGGTTACAACCGGGAAAGATAAAAGGGCAGGGAAGGCATGTGATTCCCCTTGGGATTGGCTTTATTCTTCCCCAGAACTGGCTCTGGAGTGAGGGAGAAGCAGGTCGGTGTTTGGGGGTTTTGTCACTGAGCAGCCGAAGTTCACTCTGGATAAATGGTCAGGTTGTGCCTCTCCCGACCTGCACTCCCAGTCCCGTGTGGGTTCGGGAGGAGGTGCTGAGGGCAGATTCCTTTGTGGCAGCCCTGATTTGGGAATGTACACACAGTGTTCCAAGGGTAGGAAACAAAGAACACCAGTTTCTTCTGCCAGGAGTCCAAGTCTCCTCTCCCAGTCAGGATTCTCCCTCAAAATCCCTGTGAGAATTTGCCTTTTTTTTTTTTTTTTTTTCAGGAGTCATGTTATCTCAGGCTTCTGTCGAGTGTGAAGGCAGCTATTCTCATCCCACCAGCTGAGGAGGAGGATGAGAACACAGGGATATGAGAGGCACGTGCAGATCCTGGGCGTCCATATGGGAGACAGAGCTGCAGAAGGCAAGGTCACTCTTAGGGACAAAACTATACATTTAGTGAAGATGTAAATGATCTCTCATTTCTGCTTGCAGAAAGTTCTACAGCTAAAAAAGACACTTTCCTGTGTATGTGAGCCTTTCCTTACTGCTGAGCAGTTTTGCAATGAGGGTGGCTCTGAGGAGGGTCCACCTGGTTGAGGTCCATAGCACTGCAATAGGCAGGTGTCTCAGGAGTTAATGTAATTATTTTTGGAGATTTAATGCAGTTATTCTTGTACCATGGCTATAAGATACTGCTGGGTATTATTTTGCCCATTTTGGAGTTGCAGAGTCAAGGTGTCAAGAACCCAAGAGCCTTATTCCTACTGCTGGGCTGTAAGGAAGTAAAAAAAAAAAAAACCCAACCCAAACAAAACAACCCTTCCGTGTGAGGAGAAGCAGCAGCAACTGTAAAGGACATATTTGCAGAATCATTAATTTTGATTGTCTTGAGCAACTTTGTGTGGTCACTGAAATAGAGCAATCCATCATCTTGGCAGTGCAGGAAGGTCCCTGTTCTGGTCCCTGCTTCCAAGGGGACAGACCTGGTTTGGTTTTCCTTGTAGCCTCTGGAGCAAAGGAGACCTGATGTTACAGAGTGGAATGGGGTTGTTTTGTTATTTATTTTTTCCTAAATCTCACGTTCAGCTGAATTTTCGTGTGCTGGTCTTTCACCTGCTGGCCCACTCCACAGTCCATCAGCCCCCTCTTTTAGCACGTAGCTTAAAAAGCATCATCTCTCTTGCAACACAGAAGGTGAACAGTGATCTGGGGAATTTTTCTTGCAGAAACTGAGGAACAGTGGGGGTTTTCAGTTCTTGGAAAACATCCTCTTTCCCCAGAGCAGTGTGGACTCAAAACATATGAAGCAATGAGGAGTTTGCTGTTTGGGTTGGGCTGCTTTGAAAGGATTTTTCCCTTTTTGCTTAGTTTGTAACTTTGTGAAGGAGGTTCTCCTGTTACTGGAATGTGGATGTGGAAGGAGCTCTCAGTGGCAGGGTTACAGTTTGGAAAAAGCCTCAAATCAGAGATTTTTACACTAGGATCCTGGAGGGATGGGGCTGGGGTAGCCAAGCTGGATGACTGTGAACTTCAGGGCTCCACATATGAATATGTAATAAAAAGGTGCTTCCTCAAGCATGAGGCTTCCCCAGCCACACAGAACTACCGTGGTTCCTGAAGAGAGAGAGGGAGCTGCTCTGGAGTTTTATGCAATGATTTTCTTCTTGGGAAAAATTCTCAAGTCTGGGAGGAATTTATGGTCAGAGTGTTCCAGCCCTGGGCAGCAAATAGTTGAGCTGGTGCCTCACTTGCCTGGGAGACTGTATTGGGATATTTTTCTTTTCATATTGCCCCTGGAGAACCTGGAATAACCATGGCTATACCTGGGACACTGCACTGGGAGGAGAGAGTAGTCAAGGATAACACTACCTTGCTCAGGAGTTTGGTTGCTGTGTCTTAGTTTCCCCAATGTCAAGTTGACCTGCAACTCTTCCTTTAGAAGGAATTGATTCTGAAGATAAAAACTGTGACAAGTTGCTCATTTTTCTTCCTCTGCATGTTTGCTTTACCATCAGAGGTTGAGCCTCAAAACCCCTGTGCTTATGAGAATATATTACCCAATATTCTTATATATATCTGATATTTGTCTATGAGGATATATCACCTCATTTAGTTCCCTGCATCCAGGGGTTTTGCACAGTCTTTAGTCTTAGTATTGCTGTAGCTGAACGTTCTGGGTCATCTGAATAGCTGATCCCGTGGTTGCTGCTCCCTGAATGCTCCCAGAAATCCAGGGATGTGATCACTGCAGGGCAGTGATTTCCCAGCCAGAGCTCTGGGCTTCTCCTGCAGGTATTTAACAGCTCCATCAGATGTGCAAACAGCTCAGTGTCCTAAAGCAGCCAAAGGACGTGGCAGCATCTTTAGTAAGATGTGTCTTAAGTGTTGTTACCATGGAAACAAGGTCTCCATCTCTGTGTGCTACACTCCTTATAGACTGATCCACACTGAGCTGTGAGGGGAAATCACATACCTCTGGATGCCAGGGGTTGTAGTTTGCCCTGAATCCTTTGCCTGTGCAAAAAAAGTCCCATATAAATAGGTTTTAGGCAGTTCTGTGTCAGGGGAAGAGACAGCTCTGAAATCACTTCCTTGTGAACTGCAGGTTCCAAATGACCAACTCCTGTGAGTGTGAGAGGCTGAGAAACTCCTCAGAGAGTTCTCAAAACCTCTTTTATTGTTTACCTCTTCGGCTTTAGTACAATAAAGAACCACGAGTGTGGAAAGAGAGCTCTGATCTGTTGAGATCTGTGTTTCAGTGTTCAGGTGAACACAAAGATATATTTCTTCTGCTTATATGAATTAATCTGAATAGGAAAACTCACCTGAACCAAGATTTATGAAACGTGGTCAGATTCACTCTCAACATCACTGATTTTGTTTAGGAGCCAGAGCAGTGTCACTATCCCATAGTCAAATATTAATAAATGAGTCTGGTATATGCATTTACCTTAAACATGGGAGAAAATCTGAAGCTATATAGGGTGACTTTAAAACAGAAAGCCCAACCAAACAGCCTGGCCCCAGTAAATCAGCCCCATGCCTGGCTCCAGGACAATGGCTGGATGTTCCCTGTGATTTATTGGAGCAGGGCTGCCGAGCACAGAGGATAACTCATTGTGCTCAGAAATAATGGCTTTGTCTTTGGGAGCCGGTGTAACCCTGTCATCTGTCAGGCAGCATAAAAGAAATAAAACCCAGCACTGAAATATCTTCTTGGAGCTGGTTGGCTCCCAGCTGTGTGTGGTGGAAATAAGTCCTGGTAGAGGCACATCTGAAACAGATTAGGATTGGGAAAACCTTGAAGTTTAGAGGATGTTTCAAAATTCTTCTCTCACCCTGCCTTTAAAGATGAGCATCTCTGGAACATCATCAGAGCAAAAAACCAGCAGACATTAGAGCTGTTGAGTATGAAAGGCAAACAAGGATTTCTGCCCTGGATTTCTGAATTCATGCACTCTGCAGAGACAAGCAGGAAGAAGGTGAAGGTGTCTTACCTTGGTCTCGTGGAGGATGTTTTTCAGCTGCAGAGCTCAGGTGGCTTGTGCAGTTTCAGGGGTGGAATTGAAGTGTTTGTGCTTCCTGGCAGTCGGGAATAAATGCCTGTTCATATTCTCAGCATTGATGTCTCTACCAGTGATGGAACTGCTGAGTGCTGTGCCTAAATCTCCCTCTCTTTCCCTTGAACACTCACACACAGGTGGCTTCCAGTGCCCAATGAATTAAATGCTGAAACTTCTCAGGGAGATTAACCCTTTCCATATTGGAAATCACTTGATTTTATATCCAGACTGGAAAACAGGCACAAGCCCTGCTGCCTTTAAGTGGACAAGGTGATTTCCTGGCTTATTAGCATTTATTGCTTATTAGCATTAGCAAAGTCTCCTCTATTACAGCAATTGATTCTTAGGGAAATCATAATTTTCCACAATGTGCTTTACTTTTTCCCCCCAAGAGGTTTTTCAGGTATCTATGGCAGGAAGACTTCTGGAATGCAGTGTCTCCTTTCCACACTTCATTTCAGTGCAGTGATGAGTATTGCAATTACATTCTTAATAACACAATGCTTAAAAGGTGTATTTTTGCCTGTTTTGTTGTGTAGGAAGATAGATTACAAAAAAAAATGAAGATATTTTACTTTGTTTTCCTTTACTGAGCATGTAGAAGTTTTAGCTGTTCAGTTGAATGCACTGTTTAGGTCTTTAAAATGATAGAAAAATTCCTGTTTCCAAGGAAAGATGTTGCTGTGTTTTAGTTTGTGGCCATTGCTCCTGGAAATTGGGATTAGGAGTGGGTGCTGGAGATGCAGAGAGGGAGCTGGCTGCCCACCAGAGAGGGATTTGGGTTCCAGGTGCCCCTCTGTGGTTGGAGTTTCCCATCAGGGACTGGTTGGTGGCTGTGTGGTTCCCTCTGGGCAGGGGCAGCTCTTTGCAGCACAGGGAGCTCAGGGACAAGCGGGTTCCTTGTACAGCAGAGACTCAGGCTCAGACAGTCAGGCTCTGCCTGTCCAAGGTGTCTAAATGCCTTTATTATTCCTTAACCCCTGCCACTGTCACCAAAGCAAAGCTGCACAGGCAGTGGATGGGGGGGACGTTCCCCCGTCCCTGCCGAGGGTCTGTGCCAGGGGCAGCTGCACAGACACACGAGGGGGTGTCAGGCACAGGGCAGGGGGTGACCTTCACCAGCAGCACCCACTGGGACAGGGGCTGATGGCAATCTGTAGCTCTTTCACAATACTGTAAAATGTACAAATAATGTCGACTTCAAAGCACTCTGTACCCAGAACTGAGAGGGGCTGACAAGTGTCTGAAAGGGAGTATTATCCCCATTTTACAGATGAAAGGGAGTCACACAGAGAATCAAAGTCAAGATTAGATTAATAGGCATTGTTGCCAGAGGAGCTATTATGTCTTGTCTGGCATCTGGCAGAACAGAGCAGAGAATTTCACACAGATTGCTCCATTAAATCCCTAACCTCTGTTTGGGCCTAGAAAGAGACCTCCAGAGCTGACACACAGACACTGCACCATCTTCAAGCAAGTTGCTTGTGGGGCACTAGTGGAAGTTCACATCATATCCCAGTATGAGTTTATTTAACTTCCTGCTGCCTCATTTAGTTTTGTTTGAATAATATTATCAAGAGGCCCACACAGTGACCTAAAATTTCCTTTGCATTTCTGCTCCCTGGAGACAATTATCAAGCTGATACTTCTCCAGCTGCACGGGGAGGACAAGGAGCGAAAGGTGCAAGTTGCACTGGGAGAAGTTTCCTCTCGATACAAAAAGGAATTGGTTTTTTATTCAGTGATAATAATCAACCCCTGGAACAGGGGCAGAGTCCCCAACCCTGGAGGTTTACAAGATTTACATGGGCTCCCTTTCCCATGACAGGTTGGCTCACGTGATCTTTTGAGGTCCCTTCCAACCTGGGCTGTTCTGTGATTCCATGAAAAATGTTTTGTGGAGAGAAATTGGCTTAAAGGGTAGGTTGGATCAGGTCTTGGAGACCAACTCCAGCACCAGTTAGAGTCAATTTTCCCAGTTTCCCTGTTGAGAAGTGATTTGGATCTTTCAAGATGACACAGTCTATTCTAAACTGTCAGCTCTGTGGCATTTTCCTCTACATCTCTGCTTGATGTGTGATTATATTGCAGTTCATCAGTCAGGTTTATTAGTGGACTTAATTGGATTGCATTAGCTGGCATTTAAGCCATCCAAACCAGTTGAGAATGCAATCAATTAAAACATCCAAACACATTAATGGTGTAGACACAGGGCAATTTATGTAGATGGCTAATTACCTGTTTACTTCAGTAAGTAGGTTTTATTGCCCAAGAATGGACAAATGATGCATGAGAAGAAAAGAAACAACATTGCAAAAATACTGTTGGCAAGGCTGCAAAAAATAAGAAAATGGCAGGGTATAATTGTTTCTATTGTTAAATTCCATAGTGAAAGAACAAACCCTACACCATGACAGGCACTCAGAGGTGTTCCCAGTCATTTGAGATTTTAATGGGAGTTCTAGAGAACATAGTGAGTGTATTACCGGGGTTGGAATGTCTTATAATGGGACACCCGAGGTTTCTAAGCAATCAAGATGCTCGGTGAGATGGTCATTTTAAGAGGGAAAATACACATCCCTGTCAGTTTTTCATTTCATCCACTACTGATCTGGATCTAAACCTGGGGCTCCCTCATGACTGGAGGTCCCTGTATCTCACACTGGGTGAGGTGTGTTTGGTATCTGGCACTGGGCATCTGCAGCTCTGACCTGGAGAGGAAAGTACAACTGAGGGGCACAACAAAATGGAAACCAGGACTGGAGTGGGATCATTAACATCCTCCTGTGCTTCCTGCTCCCTCCTACAATCCCCTTCTGGCTTTGCAGCTACATTTTCTCATTGACTGTGACACAGCTCAGAACGAGACACAAACTGATTATCAGATACTGCTCTTAATTTCCTTTACACTCCCTGGGGAAATTCCTGTGCTCGTTTATTCTCTGCAGCTCCTGATTTTTGGGGATTGTACAGGGAACATACCCACACAAAAATCAGGGAGGGCCAGGACTGGCCTTCCTCACTCTCTCAGTGAGAAACCTAAAATAACATCACTGTGACCATGGCTGTTTTCCACTCTCTGCTACCATACTTTGGGACTGGCTCATGTTCTCTGGCCTTGCCCTTTGGGTGGCAATTTCTTCCTCCCATGCCCTCCTATGTCCCCACCTTCTGAGTGCCACAAACACCAATATGAGCTGTGTTTGTTTTCCACCCGCCAAGCACTTTTGGGAGCAAATAAACCACTGCTCCCGTGCTTGGGGTGTCAGAGTGGCACACACCTGTGGGGCAAGTGAGGTCTGCAGCATTCCTTGGCATCCTACAGAAAAAGTCACTCCTGGAACACGCAGCAGGAGGAGAAAGAGTCTTCTGAATGCCACAGCTTTGGGACGCTGTGCCTGCTAAATAATGAGTCATTTTTCTTCAGGTGCCACTGAGTAATGGCCAGCTGAACCAGCAGATTCCAGCACAGACCAGTTTATCTGAAATACAGCTGAAATAGCCAAGGCTCCAAAGCCAGAGTACCCTGCCAGTGATAACTCCACGTGACACATTAAATTGATGGTGGCAGCAGCTCCTCGTGGCCCTGGCAAATTGGAAATTGCTCGATGCAGCAGCAGTGCCATGATAACACAGTTCATCTTCTGCAGGGATAGTAAAAGAAATGGCTTTTAGATTAGCTGTCATTACAGTGAAACATCTGCCTCTGCAAGTCAAGTGCAGTGTCCTCACTCGGGCACAGGGAAGCTCATTAAAGTGCTGGGTTTGTGAGGCCCCGAGCCAGGACCAGACTGCCAGCAGGCTCCAGAGCTGGGGAGCACAGGAGCTCGGACTGGAAGTCAGGAAGACGAATTCCCAGGAGATGTGTCGGCTTCTAAAGCAGCTGCAGAATTTGGCTGGTGTGTTCAGACTCTCTCAGAACCCAGGAGCACACAACTAAGTGAAATAGGAAAAATAAATGGGAGCAATAGGATTTCAGAGGAAATGAAACCTTCTGAGATCACAAAAGCTCGAAGTTCAGCTCTCTCTGAACTCGAGGAACAGCTTCCAGTTGAATTGTTGATTCCAAACACTTTGCCATCATTTCTAAGCTGTTCTTTGCCTGCTGGACTGCAGAGCATGAGGTCAGGAAACTTTACTTGTCTGACCATGTTTGTGATGCAAATATTCCCACACCTGATTTTCCTTTTATGTACTTGGAATGTTTGATACTTCAAAGAGGCAAAACTGTTTGTGTAGGAGCATTCTGAGCCATGAATTCAGTTTTCTTTCATTATTCACTACCTGGTGATGATGCACAACAAGGTCCTCTGTGTTACTAAGGTTGCAGGATACTTTAAAGGAACCAAATTCATGGAGAGCAAAGAATTATTTGTTTGTCTGTACAGAGCTCTGAGTTGAATAAACTACAGGTATTTAGTCTTTCCTTGGGATTACTGTAGCTTCAAACTGGATTACAAACAGGCATCCAGTTTCACTATTTGTTAGGCTATAATCTCTTCCTGATGACATTAGTCTTGATTCATATAAATATATTTGAATTCTTCACAGTTTTGTAACATTTACAGCAGCAAGCCATAAGGGTATGTCCTAAAGCACTGAAGAGACTCTCTATGTAGAGTCCCTTTTCCAAGTATTCAACCATGGGCTGCATGCACAGAGTGAGGGATGGGCCTCAAAGCAGTTGGAAACAGCTCCTCAAGCTCCATGAATTGCAGCTCAACATTAAAGGAACATACAGGAATGATCACTGCAGGTTTTTTTAGCCAGATTCTTCAATCCAAAAGAAGTGGAAACAATAGCATCTTGATGCCAAATAGGGGGGGAAAGTACTCATCAGTGTCACTGGGATTAAAATCAAAGTAACTCTTCTTGAATTTGAAGGGAAAGAAGCCCAGTCTCAGCTGTGCTCTTAGGGCAGAAAAGGAACATGCAGAGAAGGAAAATGAGACAGAAGGTTACAGATGATGTCAGTGCTATGGGATTGATTGTGTGGCTGCTGAATGAAGTTTCACTCTGGATTGTTGCCTTTGAGACAACAATATAACAAAAAAGAAAAGGCTCCCTTTCCCTTTCATCCCAATCAAAGCAGGAGAGCAGTGCTCAGCATTGCTTTGATCTTTGTTTTCAATAGTAGTTTCTGTTTTTCTCCGTGGCTGTATTATCACACTCCAAAAACATCAGCAGAAGTCACTTGGAGAAGTCAAAACAAATAGAGGAGGTGGTTATTTCGGGTGCCACCTTGTTTCCTTTGTGGGAACCCTCCTGAGCTGAGGGTTCCCATCGCACAGGTGAATCCCATGGATGTACCAGCACCGAATCTGGGGTGCCCCCAAGTCCACCTGTCCCTATCAGTGATGAAACCAGACACATGACAGCAGGCAGACCCCTTCTGAGCATTGCAGAGGCTGATTCCTGTGCTGTTGCTCGTGGATGGTGAGGGATGAGGGAGTGCTGCAGCACTGAGAGCTGCCCCAGCAGCAGCACCTCCAGCCCCGAGCTCCTGCCGTACATGGACCATTCCTGGTGAGTTCATGCTCCAGCCTTGGTGCTTGAATATCCAGGAGTGTGAAGGATGGTGTTGAGCACCTCTGGCAGACAGCCCTACAGAGAGATTATCCCCTGGATCTGCTCTGGCACACAGAGACACAGGATCTGGCAGCCAAGGTGATGTCTGGAGTCCGGCTGCCTGTGTGTCCCAGATAACAGGGCAGGACTTCCAGGACTGGATGTCTCATCTCTGTTGAGTCTCATCCTTCATATTATCTATGGTTTCACTGTTCCCTGGGCCAGTAAAACAGTTTACTTGGCATTTGTGCTGCTCCACTGCCCAATATTGGTGCTGATCGTTGTGAACCCACTGCACTTTGACAAGGGCAGAGCCTTCCATCCAGAAGTGGGTCAGGAGAGGGGTGTGACACCCATGGGCCTTCACAAACACATGGCAAAAGTTATTTTTGACTGATCTTTTTGATTGGCCCATAAATATAAGGCCACTTAATTGAATAGTATGTGTTAAAGCTAATCAAATGTCATGGAAATGCATGATTATTATTCATAAGCTGCAAGCCATTTGAATGATTTCCTTCACTGGGACTGGAACCCCTGTGTTAGAATTAGTTCAGTTTAGCCAGAAGAAAGCTTTCTTCCCTAGGGGGAGCTTACATAACCCACAATAATTTTTAAATAATTTTAAATAATTCAGAATACTGCAATTTCCTTTCTCCTCATGGCTCTCGTGGTCAGTTTTGTTTCACCACCTGAAACTTTCTACTTCTCATCCCGTTCAGTGTCACATCTGCTGCATATTCATCACGAGCTTCTCATCTTTCCCTTATTCCTGCCGCCTCTCAAACAAACCGTACGGCGAGCAGGCAGTGGAAAATCCCCAAGCAGAGGAGTCAGTGAATGCTGCAGCCCGAGGCCTCTCGCCTCAGCCTCGTTTTCAGCCTCTGGAGGTCGGTGTTTTTATGGATTTGAAGCCCGTAGTCCGTGACTTTCCAGGCCTCCTCGTGGCGCCGCAGCTCCAGGTAGCGCTGGGCGGTCCTGAGGAAGGCCTGGCTGACGGCCTGGCCGCCGGGGCTCTCGGCGATGCTGCCCAGGGCCAGGTCCCTGTCGAGCTGCAGGGCCCGCAGGTAGAGCTGCACCGCGGCCTCGTCCCGGCCCACGGCCAGGAGCAGCAGCCCCTGCCAGCAGAGGTCCCTCACCTGCGCCCGCGGGCTGTGGGCGCCGTGGCGCCGGATCACGGCGTCCATGTCCGCCAGGGCCCGCTGGGGCTGCCCCAGCAGCCGCAGACACGCGGCCCGGCGGCGCAGGCAGCGCGGGCTGGACCCGCCGGCCACCACGGCCAGGGACAGGAACCCCAGGGCCCTCTCCGGCTGCTGCCCCCTCACCAGCGCCCGGCCCTGCTGCGCCGCCACCTGTGGGGACAAAGTGACCTCGTGTCAGGTGATAAAAACGTGGCCAGTCTTCGCAAACGAAGATCTGGGAAAGGTCTTTTTACCTTTCAAGCCTGCGCAATGGATTTTTT
>JAWWLV010000061.1:4612352-4637439 GCA_035041135.1 Platyrinchus mystaceus | reverse complement strand
ACGTAGGTTTGTTTAGAGTGACCTTCTCTTAGATGGATGGCCTTAGGGGCTGACGAGCTCCATCTGCCTGGGGGAGTGTCCCTGAACCCGGACCGGGAATCGAACCCGCGTCGCAGCGGTGAGAGCGCCGCATCTTAACCACCAGACCCGAGGGAAAACCAGGAGGATATCCGGGCTGGACTGGTCGCACACGCGGACGCTGAGAGAGCTTAGGTGCTTCTTCAAAAGCTGGAGTTGCATCCAGCTGGAGAATTATCCCCCATTCCCTGGTTTTGCCTGCAGATGTAAAACTCTTGGATCACTTGCTGTTGTCTCAGGAGTTTCTGAACCTCCGCTCCTCTTTGTGTTTGCCTCTGCGTGTTTGCCTAGAAGTTTGTCAGAGTTTCTCCTGAGTTTGTTGACATTCCTTAGGAATGATGAACATAAAGCTGCACGGAGCAGCCTCCCCACAAATATCTGCATGTGCTAATAACAAAGGTTTTGGTCTCTACTGAAGTTTACCCAAGCTGGAGGACAAAAAGGCCAGCTGATGCCTCTGCTAATTGTTAATCTTGAGTGCAAGTGAATTCTCTGCCCCTATCTGAAGGGAAAAACAACAACAGGAGAATAGAGAAGGCAAAAAGAGCCACATAATTTTTAGGTTCAGGGAGGTCAATAACGAAAGCTCCATTAGAACGATTTGCCTCAAATGGATTTCTCATTATTTCCCTTTATTGGTAATAAATAAAGCTTTTAAGGTGCTGCAGCAGAGTGAATATTTAAGTTACAAACAAGGCTGCCACCAGCAGTGAGGTCTTAAAAAAGGCTGAGCCAAACGAGCTGAGGCTTCAAGCAAAGGATAAATATTCTCACCACTCTCATTTTGTGGGATAACACTTCCTTTTGGATGCTTGAGGCCCTCCAAAATCCAGTTAGCCCAGCCACTGTCTCAGTAGCCCCAGTGGGCAGCCAGGTCAGGCCTCCCAGTCTCTTTATGTGCCTTTTTATTTTGCTTGACTTAGATTAGAATTGATTATTGTTGAACAGAACTGATGAAAACAGGTTCTGGATGAGAGGGGTCAATATTACAGGGCAGTTTGTCACTAAATGTTTGATTTTGGCTTCCAGAGTGGAATAATTGTGGTGCCACCTGGAAAGGGCTCTGCAGGGCACAAGTGTCTGAGGATTGGGCTTCCTGGGTCGGGTCTCTGTGTCCTTTTCTTCCATCTATTTACCTCACTGGGTGATAAAGGAGTGAAAATATGCATATCTTGGTGCCATTTTTGGGTCCAGTTCCTAGTGACATACAGTCTTAGAAACCTTTTTTGTAGGAGTCTGGACATCCTATGGCATGTCCACAGCCAAGCAGCTCTGAGGGTCTAGTGAGGAGTTGGGAACCTCTGTCTTAGGAAACCAAAGGGTTGAAGGTGCACCAGCAGCAGCAAACTCCCTTCCTGTGACCTTTTGCAGCTTAATAAATATTTCAGATTCCTATTCCCATGGGGCTCTCCCAGTTGTTTACAAATTTCTTAGCATGGGACCCCTTGGTCTATAAATAAATGGGAGAATTTTATTGCTTTGTTTTTAATGAAAAATCCTGAGTACATCAAGGAGATCTCTCCTTCCCCCACCCTTTCCTATTCAGCTTATGGGGGATTATTTTTAGCCTTTGAGACCAGACTCCAGGGTAATGATGACACGTTTCTGTAACCTCCAAACACTCTAAAACAATGTGGCATAAATGCTCCTGTGCTGGAGGGCTGAGACTGAGGGCTGGGTGTAAACCACTGAACTCTGCTTTGCTGCAGCCTCCTCACCTGGAGATGGGGGTGACAGAAAGAGGGTGTGGCTGGGAGCCTGGCAAAGTAAGGCCATCATTTTGGTACTTATCCTGTCTATAAGCTTCTTTTTTGCTTTTACTGAGATCTTCCTTTCACTCCCAAACTGCAGTAACCTTACAGGCAAAAGGAAGTGCTGCTGGGAAAGGCTTTGAAACACCAGGCAGGTGAATTAACAACTCCTTCCCCACCCTAGAAAGAAAATACTTATCCCCTTGTCACAAAATACATAGAAAAAGACCCAGGTGCTTGAGTTCAAATGTTTACTCAGTTGAGCAAAAGCACAGGATAAAAGAGAGTAATGTTTTCTTTTTAAACTTCCAACACTGGTATTGAGTTCCAGTTTTGAAATCAGTCCTGTCACCCCTTTTCTCTCAAGTTATCAGAGAAATCTTTCATTTCTCTATTTCAAGACAGAAACCAAGAGCCTCTCCCATTTGAAAGGCTTCACTCACCTGTGGCACCAGTGGGTTCTAACACATCAGTGCAGTTTAAGCTATAGAAAAAGTAGTTTGGGGGTTGTGGTGTTTTTTGTTTGTTTGTTTTGGTTGGTGTTTGTTTGTTTGGTTTGGTTTGGTTTGGTTTTTTTCTTCTCTTTCTTCTTTTCTTATTGACAGCATAAGAATATCCCTCCTGTGTTGCCTCACAAAGCAGCACGGGTGGATTTAGCTGAGAGACTTCCCCACTGAAGGAGTGATGTGGCAGCAAGGGAAATTCAGCTGCAAAATATATCTGCATTTACAGACACCTCCTCAGGGCCTCCACAGTCACAGTCTCAGCTGTACCTTTATCAACTCTCTGAAGTGGAAGATTGCAAATTGGCTCTGAAACCTTCAAACTCTCCCCCACAAGACTGAACTTTTTACATTATTTGGAAGAGAGGGGCTCTTTTCTCTGTAATGGGGCACGTCTGGGGACTGGTAAATTAATACTTGTTTACTTATATCCTCCTGCTGTTTTGTTAAAATACATCCCAAGTACTCCCCTCGATGCATTAAGTGTGTCAGCATGTTGTTTGTTTTATAACCTGGGAGAGAGCATAACAATATAAGTTCTCACCAGGGCGCACACCAGCCCCAAATTGAATCAAAGGAAGCAAACTGCTTCTCAGAACACAGAGCTTCTGGGTAATCAGAATTGCAGATGCTTGACTGAGTGTTAAAACTCCCCACCATCAATCTGAGCTCCTCCTGTCTTATTATTGGAGACTCTTTCTCAGAGCTGGGTGAACTTTTGAGGAGAAATTTGAAAAAATGCCTAATAATATATATTTGGGTGGACTGGAGCAATATGCCATTGCTGTGTCAAATAGTTTTAGCTAAGAAAACCAATCTCACAGACCAGTAATGTTATACAAATGTGAATATAAAAGTCTTCCCACACACTTCTGCTCACGACAAGGCAGGGAAAAATCTCTACAGCCTCATTTCATTTCTTTCCCCACTGAATCCACGGGTGTGGATCAAAAAAGGACTGTACCTGAGTGAGCTGCTGCTGTTGCTTGGTGTCTACGAAGTTCAGGAGAAATTCCACCTCCTTTTCATCTCTCTGGGCCAGGGCACTGAGCGAGTGAGCTGCTCCTGCCACGTCCCTCCTCTTCAGCTGCAGCACAGCCAGTCGTGCCCTGGCAAAGTCCTCAGTGGGACAGTGGCCAAACACTCCCTGAAGGTGGGTAAGGGCCTCCTCACACCTCCCTGTGGGGTGACACCAGCACAAGCTACATAACCCATTCCATGGGGGGAGAGACACCAAGAAAATTCCCTACAGCAGGATTTAGGAAGCCTGTCCACAGCCCACACCTAAAGGTGTTCATTACTTCAAAACTGCTGCCCAAAACATTCCCAAACTTCTCTTGAGAGAACTCACCACTTGCAATCAGAACATCTGTGTAGAAGATGTGGCACTGTGCAGCCTGGCAGATTTTGATCAGTGCTCTTGCAATCACGAGAAGATCCCTGAGGGTTTCTCCTTTCGACGCGTCTCTGGTGGCCACGAGCTGGGTCAGCACAGCCCTGCCGTGCTGAAGGAGCCACCCAGTGATCAACTCCTGGGCTTCAGCCTTCAAGGACAGGATTGCTGGGATCACTGCTCCTGCCTCCACCTTCAGTGCCGAGATCAAATCTTGCACTGCCTCCTGTGGAAAAATAACACCAAGAAACGACATGGAAGCAATAACTAAATATTGGTCATTTGTTCTTTCAGGTGCTTTCAGCTCTCTGCCGCCCCAAAGAAACTCTTTGCTCTTCCCTGTCCTTGTCCTGCATCTTTTCCATTTGCAAAGCTGGTAGAAGAGCATAAAGGCAGGTTTGGATGGCTGTTTGCAAAGTGTTTGGAACTCCTTGGGTTACCACTGAAAATCATGACTAAGGTTTAGCTTTCCTCTCCCTAGGCTTGGGAAAACAGATCAGTGATGTCAGGTGGGCTGCTTATACACCCAGCCAAAACCAGAGCCTTTCACTGCCCAAATTCTGTGAGAAACTTGAGTTCAGTGAGCCCATGACAAACTCTGTGGTGCCTTACACTGATGTCATTTAACACCTTCAGAACAACCCCCGGGAAACCAGCACAGTGGAAATACCTTCTGCTGCCTCAGCGCGAGGAACACGAATCCTCGGCCGCTCAGGGCCTGCACGTTCCTGGGATCCTCCCTCAGGATGGCATTGAAATCAAAAATAGCAGTTTTCATCTGCCCAAGGCGGCCGTAGCACCGAGCCCTGCTGAGGAGGCAATCTCCAGCACCACCACCTGCAGCACAGGGAGGCAGCCCTGGTTACTCAGGGATACCCACAGGAACCTGGAGGAAAATTCCACTTTGCCTGAGGATGCTTGAGGAAGTGCAGTGAGGGGGCTTAAGTGGAAGTTTCCTTTATTTTTGTTGCAAGTGGAATTCTTATCTCATACTCTCGGTTCTGAGTTGAAAGGGAAAAATAATCTATGTCAGGTTGGAATAGGAGCTGCACAAAGGAGAGAAAAAGCTCTAAGAAGGAGATCTGTGGGTATGTGAGAGTGGAGGCACAAAGCCATTTGGCTGTTTTAATAGAGTGGAGACAGAATCACAGAATAGTTTGGGTTGGAAGGGACCTTAAAGAGTCCAACCCCCTGCCATGGGCAGGGAAGGTACACTTTGTTTGGGACAAATGAGTAATCCAGATGGGACTGACTAATTGCCTGCCAGAATTAATATGCACTGGGATTTAGGATACTAAGATTTTTTTTTTTTTGCTTTTTTTTCCCCTTTGCTTTCACATAAGTGCTGCCCAAATAAACACAGAGAGCTGACAGTGAAAATCCTGGTCCATCCACTCCCTGGCTGCAGAGCATTTATCTTTCTGCCATCCACATGCCCCCTCCTTTCAAGGCAATTTTGATAAGGATCTTAACATGCCCAGGGTTGCAATCCATAACTGTGGCATCCCAATACTGGATGATAAATCATCAGTGCCACTGGAAATATGTTTTCATAGGGAGGTCAGCAAATGCAGCTGCCTGCAGAGATGAGCCAGCAGACAGGCTCCAAGCAATTCTGTTACAGTAATGAGGCTTTTTCTCTCTCCTGATATGCTCCAAAACTCCTGTACCAAAGGTTATTATCACTCTGGAGCTCGACCAATTGGCTCCTATAAAGACAATCTCTATTTCTCAACAAGCATCTGTTCTAGCAGGTGGGGAGCTGATAAGCTGGAACGCACGGGCTGCGAAATGGAACCATCTCCAAGCAATTAACAGGGTTTTTTCCATTTTCATGAGCCAGTCTCTCTTCTCCTCAGTGCTGCTGTCATAACATTTGCTCAGAGTGAAAGGCAGATTTCCATACAAACATGGTTTCACTTCGAACACGCCAGAAGCATTCCCACGTCAGCCTGATCTCTCTGGGATAGTGATACCGTGGAAGTGGCTGCATTCACTCTTTGCACTGGAGTTGCACAGGCTGGGCTTTCTGGCAGGTGAAGAAAAGGGGCTGATGTCCCTGTAGAACTGACCTGAACACTTGCAACCCATTTCAAGGAATTCACAGATTGTTTACTTATTATTTATTGTTTTATTGCACCTTTTCAGGGTGCAGATGACCCGGCTGTTTCAGTCTTCTCACTGGGGAGATGGCAGGTGAGAACTGGCTGGACATTCTGTCCCACCCACTGATCTGATTTCCCCTCCATCTCCATTGGTACCTTGATGCCCTACCTGCAGCAATAATTGCAAAGGACAGGTAGGCAATGGCCTCTTTGATGTGAACATCCTCCTGCTGGCTCTCCAGGATGGCCAGTGCTTGGACATGGCAGTGGGTTTGCATCAGCTTCCTGTCCTCATCCTTGAAAATGTCCATGATGGGCAGGAGGCAGGAGGTATCTCCAGTTCTGATCACTCTCTGTAGCAGCTTAACAGTGGAAGAGAAAAAGGCAGCAGAGGAATGCTTGCATGAGGAGATGTGAAGTTGTGTTAAACTGCCTGGTGAGACCAGTTTGCTCTTACCCAGCACTTCCCCACCTTCCCCTGGGGCTTCTCCCAGCCACGGTCCAGCCAAGAACATGAATCTCATATTCAGCTCCTCAGCTGGCTCTGGTGTAAATGCATATTGGAGAAAACATCAGTTCTTATCTTCTCTCACCACCATTCCAGCTGTGGAAACAATTGTGGGGAAATACCTGGAGCTGCCTGGTTTACTTTGGGCAGCATCTGCTCCAGTCTGGCAGGGAAGTGTTTGTATAAATCCAGCTGAACCACGGGAGGGTGCCCCAAAAACAGAACCTTTCTATGGAACAGAAGGATTCCAGTGACCCCTTTTGACTGTAAAATCAAAACTAGTGAATTAATGGAAACTCAGGGAAGTGCTGTGCCTTTTTTTAGTATTGTTATTGGGAATCTGGGAAAAGTAGAAATTCAAATCCACAAACTGTTTTCCTCCTGGAAAAGAATCTTTCCTGCCTTGTGGTATCTTTGCCTCCATTTACTGCAGTGGGATTCATAAGCAAATTTTTACTACATTTCCTATGGAAATGAATTAAAAGGTGTTTTCTACAGTAACCAGCAGGTACTGGATATTCAAATCTGAGCCAGGCAAGCCAGGACAAGAACAAAGTTATCCTGATGCACCAGACACATCCATTGAGGTTATTACTTCTCTGTTTTATTAATAGATAAAAGTGTTTAGCTTCTAACAGGCAGGTGGGATTAGAACATTTTGAAGAGAAATTTCTGGTGACATATGTTCCCATGCAGAAGTTGCAGCAGAAGCTGCAGACAGGAATCCAGCTCCCAAGGGCAGCATATAATAAAGCCATGTCACTCTTTAATAGCCTTCCCAAAGGCAGCAAATTACACCAAACTTTTACTTTTCACAGGGAGTAGTGAAGTGGTGACAGTGAAACCTTTCTCTTTAGGGTTAGCATCTATGTGGCATTTTAAAAAATGCAATAGTTCCCTCTGATGGCAGAACCTGGGAATTCAGCTTTGCAATCCCTGGTAGGAGAATGAAACATGCTGGACTGTCTTCCAGGGTTTCAGGCACAAGCATTAAAGGGAGAAAACTGCAGACTGATACTGGAGGCTTTGTGCCTTTCCCCACCCTCCTCTCCAGTGCTTCATTAGGGTAATCAGTGAGGTGGCACTTCTGCCTCCCTTTCTCCAGGGGAAAATCACCAATCCCATAATATTGTCCCCAGGGCAGGATGTTCAGCCATGCTCTGCCTGGCTCTGCTGAAAAGAGCCATTAAAGAGCACGAGAGGAATGGGCTGGATTTAGCTGAGCCCTCCTGTGCTACAGACAGAAAGTCCTGCGGTTCTGATGCATCTCAGGCCTGTATTTACATCTTAAAAGTTTCGATAGAGGTTGAATCACCTAAACCTCATGAGGGCTTCAAAACCCACTGTGTCAACAGCTCTCCCTGTTGCTGTTCCTGGAGCTTCTACCAGCAAAAAGTTTAGCTATAAAAGGGCAATGCACACAAACCACTGAGCATGAGGATGAATCTGTCCTTTCACTGAGCTCTGGGACAAGCAGTACCGAGCCAGGCAAATGCAGCTGTTCAGGAGGGAATGACCATGAAGAGGAAGCTTTGCCAGGTGCTCCTTACCTGGTTCCCATCATACACAAACCCTTTCTTCAGCTGCAGCAGCGCCAGCCTGGCCAGGACAGGAGCCCTTTGGGGGTTCCTGGAGAGGACCAGCGAGAGCAGCCTGTGGGCTTCTTCCCCACGGCCCATCTGGTACAGGGCGTCAGCACAGAGGATCCTGGAGGCCTCATCAGCGGTGTCCAGCTCCACCAAGAGACAGGCCAGCTGGAAAACCCCAGGGGCATCTCTGGAGGGGAAGGAAACAACAAAACAAGCCACCTTCAAGGTTAGGAATCTGCCCAGTGCTGTTCCTTTTTCTAAAAATAACTGAACTGCCCCCTGGGTACCTCTTCTTCTGGAGCATCCTCTGTCCTTCCTCTTGGAGAACTTTCAGCAGCAGTCCCCTTTGGTTCCATGGCACATAGGACTTGATTGTAAAGATGGTTTCTTCCAGCTTCAACTGGCAGGCTGTGATATAATCCAGGGCTGTCAGGTAAGAGCTGCCACCAGAGATGCGGATGAGCCCACGGCCACACAAGGCTTTAATGCAGCTGTTGGGATGTGGGGAATTGTGCTCAATGACCTTCTGAAAGTCCTGCAGGGCTTGTTGATGGTCCTGGGCGTGGAGGGAGCAGAACCCTCGCAGTGCCAGCAGGGTGTTGTGGTAAGTTTTCTGCTCTGCTGCCAGGAGCTGGTCACAGATGCCCAGGGCAGCCCCGGGGTGGCCCTGCAGGAGCTGGCACTCTGCCAGCCGGACACTCAGCTCCCGCTGGCACCCCGGGCAGAGCTGCAGGAGGAGCTGGATCGTCTGGATGACAGCAGGGAGCAGTTCAGTCCCATGATTGCCCCTGAGCTCGGTGCGAGCCCGCACAGCCTCCCTGTATGCTGCAAACTTCACCTCCAGGACACTTCTAGCCTGCTCTTCAATCTTCTCAGTGTCTCGTGGTGAGAAAAGCTCTTCAAAGTGTTTCCTGGCCTGGGCAGGGTTTGCAGCAAAGGCTTCTGCTAAATCCTGCATCATTTCCTCCATCCATCCTCCCAGGGAGAAATAGGCAGCAGCCCGTTCCAAGAGCAGACCCAAAACTGCCTCATCTTTGAGCTGCTCAGCTGAGAAGCCCTCGAGGGCCTTGGTACAAACAGCCACACACTCCTGGAATCTGCCCTTTTTTAGGAGGTGAGCTGCCTGCAGCCTGCAGACCCAGATATCCCCCGGTGCCACTGCAGACAGGAAGCCATAGCACTTGCCCAGCCACTGGTCCAAGGAACTGCAGTCTGGGCTTTCCTTCTGACACGCTGAGAGGTAACTGGAAAAGGCCTGGATGACCTGTGGCAGGTGCTCCTCTTGCCTGCTGCACACGTGGGCCACTGCCTCGGCCCCGTGCAGCACAAAGGCCTGGATATATCCTGCCACCCCCTCCCCGAGCCGTGTCCCTGACAGCACCAACGCCAAGGCCCTCAGCAGCAGCAGCTCCATGGGACACCCCGGGCCCGCCTGGAGCAGAGCATCGCACTTCCTCACCACCTCCTCGGGGCACCCCCGCCGCAGCAGGGCCTCCAGTTTGTACACCGAGGACACCACGTTGTCGGGGCTCAGGGTGGACAGGAAGATGGCAGCTATTCCCACACTGAGCGACACCACGGCCAAGTTCTTGCTCCGGATCCTGGGAATCTGCCCCTTGCCTTTGCACCAGGTCTCCAGGGTGGCTATCAGCTGCTCCTGGAGCCTGCTGTCCATGCAGGTCACCCTCTGCACCGCCGTGGGGGCACAGCAGCTGAAGGCAGCCAGGTAGAAGGCAGTGGCTGTGGGCAAGTCCTGCTGGGCGAGGTGCTGGTCCCCTTCCCCACAGAGCAGGGCAGCGAGCTCCTCGGGGGACATGCTCTGCACCGGGGCCCTCACCGGGCAGCATCACCCGTGTAACAGGGCTGGTGCCTGTAAAACACAAGTGCAGCAGGGTGAGGGGCTGTGGGGCAGAGTTCTGACAGGAATCCAGCAGGGTGAGGGGCTGCAGAGCACAGGTGCTTCTGCTTTACCTCCTTCCAGCTGAGGGACGTGAGCAATCCCAGGTGCTGTGAAAAGCCAGGGCTGGGGCACTGAGAGGTTTCTTGGGGGGAACAGCACAGAGGGTCTTAGTTTCCAGCCAGGTTAGGTCGGCTGGGAAGCAGCCACACACCCTGGGCAGTGCTCCCTGCACAGGGACCCTCCAGGATGAGTCGGGGCTCCCACTGGGCTGTGTCCACCCTGGCTGAGACCCCGCTGGGATAAACCTTTAACCATCAGCCGCTGGCACGGGGAAGACGGGGCCGCTCCTCGATGCTTCACCCACCGCTTACCTTTTCCCCTCGCCTCCGAAAAGGAGAAGAAAACTTGCAGCGTTCGCCCCAGCGGGTAAGTCGAGGCTCCTGCGGCTCATCCCCTCACCTGCGCAGGTGAGGGGCCCTCGGGGGACCCCCGGGGGTGCGGGGAGAGGCGGGGGGGGCGAGCCCGGGGGTGCGGTGGGTCCTGGAGAGCGGAGCTGGGGTGGTTTGAGCTGGGCTGAGGTGAGACGAGCCGGGGAGGGAGAGAAGGGGGGGCAGGAGCGGGCGCTCTGTTGCCGGGAGACCGCAAACACAGTGCGGGGATGGGATGGGACGGTGCCTGCGCTTCTCCCTCCTCCCCCGGGACACCGCCATGTGCAGGGCACGGCCAGGGGAAGGAGCCCCCAGTGCCGGGGGGAAAGGACTGCCCTGCCTTAGGGACAAGGAGCTCCTCAGCTCAGGGTCAGCCTCACCAGGCTGTGACCCTCAGCGAGACAAGATATAGGGAGTTACACAGGCTGGCAAACTCTGAGGTGCAGCCTACACATGTAACCTTATTTTTTAGTGAGAAAGCATATTTTTAAATAATAACCCTTATTTTTCTTTAATAACAACAGTGGTTTTTAGCAGTAAATCAACTATGTTTTTAGGAGTATCCAGCCTGGCAATGTCCCTTTAAGCCAGGGCCACTCTGAAGCCCAACTCTTTCCTTTTCTATGTTCCTTGACATTCAAAAGAGGAAAGAAACCCCTCTATGATGGATGGAGATTTTTTTGACATTTTATTAAGAGTTTGTTCATTACGTTGATTTGATTACTTTCACTTTAATTACCCTAATTAGCCATCAAGATATAATTTAGCATTGCTGTCACATCGGGCCACAGGTGATATTGCCAAGAAAGACTCGAGGGCATCAAAAGAGCCAGTTCTGAAATAGAAATCACATTAAAGGGAGCTGGGCTGATCAAACACCTCTACCCCCCCCGCTGGGGTTCAGGAATTGAGCTTGTGGGAATAAAACCGAGACCGGAGCCTCCAATGGCTCGTGGGCCAGGCTGCAAAAATCATTACCCATAATTTGACTTTGCTGCATGACTGAGTGGTCTGGAAGTTGCTTCCAGCCACGTTTTGCCTTGTAGATCCAACGAACATGAGGATGGCAGTGTCCTCCATCCATCATTTCCAGCAGAAAGAGTCCTGGTTTGGTTCAGAGTCCCCTGTGCTCCCTGCCATACACTGATGGTTTAGGGGATGTTGTTACAACCTGTGGGGAGCAGCAACACAAGGCATTATTTTGTTGACTTAGGGTTTTATAGCAGGTGGTACAGATACAACCAATTGTGTGTCAAACTTCAGCTTAAATTAATTTGGGTTCCTAACTTTGGTCCTTGAAGGAGTAAGAGGAACAGCATCTAAGGAACTCAATGCAGATGGAAAAATAGTATTTCTGTGAGGTGTGTGAGTAGAGCCCAATGTGAAAACCTGTTGTTGTAAGTGGTGGAACCAGGGCTGTAACTTAAAGACTCCTCAGGTTCTTCTCAAGCCACCAGACAATTTGCTCTTTGTCCCGTGGGGTAGGTATGACAAACTCCTTTTCCAGGATCATAGAAGCACAAGGCGAGGGAAAAGTGGGGAGATGTTTATGCAAACATTAAATATTGAGTATGCTGCACACTCATTAAATAGTAAGTATACTACAATAGCTCCCCGTGGTGTCTCTGATTACAGATAAATTTTTAAATGGAGGTGTGTGTGGGGGTAGTAAACACAGCACAAGTTAGCAAATTTTGCTTTTTCCTGCTTTGCAGAGCAGTAGGTGCACGAACAAACATGTGTCTGCAGTAACCTGTCTCAGAGACACAGGGCTGAGAAATCTTGCACCTCTTTCTTTTAAGCCAGTCTTAGCTTTTCACTTGGCTTTCCAGGCTTAAATACCAGTGTGTCAACACCTGAAGCACCCTGGTGCTCTCTGGGTGCATAAAGGTGAAGGTGTGTGGGCACAGAAAGCCCAAACCATCTCTTTATGACTGGACTATTTTGATCTCTGTTCCCCCAGTAAGAATGATAATGCAGAGGATTGCAGGGCTCCTTGATAAGGAGCAGGATTAAGATGCACTTGAGTGAGATTACAAGGAAAGCGCGGTTGTTCCATTAGAGAAAGAAATAATCCCTTTGTTTATATTCTGGAGATTAAAGCAGCAGCAGCACAAAGCACCCGGAGGTCACCACACACAGACTTTGCTGTCTCAGTTGTCTGTGCTGTAACTGTGGGATTCAGCTGTGCAGCTGCATAATTTAATATGTTATTGTGTTGGGAGTCCTGCAGGGGCTCCCTGAGAGGCAGGAAAGTGGATCTGCTTATTCCACAGCCAGGTGGGTGTGCTTGACTTTGAACAAAAACACTTGGGGTGAGTGAAGGAGGTTCCCCCATAACATTCGTGGTGTTTCCTAATGATGTTCATGCACCTGCCTCCCCTCTGATGCCACATCCTCTGATACAAAGGCTGAAGGGTAGAAATTTCTAGCTGAAATCACAATCAGGTTGGAAAAGACCTCCAAGACAGAGTCCAACCTTTGACTGATCAGCACCTTGTCAACCTGACCATGGCACTAAGTGCCATGTCCAATCTTTAGTGCCACATCCAGTCATTAATTTGATGCTTCTAAAGAGCTCTGAAACCTGTGGGTGGAAGGTGGCAGAGGCCAGAGAAATTTTTAGCTTGGTCATTTTATAGTCTGACCCCGTGAGTCTGGATCTGAGTATTACAGAATCTACCCCCTGTAATCCTGTAATTTCCTGCTTTGAGTCATTTGACTGGAATTTCCCAGCCCAGATTTGCAAGTACAAGATTTTCTTTTGCTGAGATTGAGAGCAGTTGGTCCATGTGTAATCAGGGAGCAGGACTAACCTCTGGACAGCCAAACTCTTCAACCTCCCAGACTTCACATCTCTCTCACCACAATAATCAGCCCAGCCAGGCTGATTTTCCAACTAGCTCAGCACATCTGTGTCCTGTGAGGGTCATTGGAACAGGTTCACTTGAACAAAGTCCTTAATTTAATATGCCAAGCAAGTGACAGTCCCCCCAAAATTAATGCCCTCTGCTCCCATTCTTCCCAGTGCACGTTTCTGTTGTGTGATGTGTTACTTGCCATGTTTGTTTAGGACACAAGCACTGGAAGCCAAGGATAGTGCCTGGTGTGATGAGTATGATGGGCTGAGTCTCAGAAGGGATTCCCAGCACTGCTGTAACATGAAATAACAGATCATGAGGTATAAAAAAAGGGAAGCTGTTACAACACCTCACATATGTTGTCAGCCTAAATTAAACAGACAGTGTTAACCAGGGCACTTAATTTCTCCTCTGTTAATATTGAGACTTAACTGCCTTTTTTTCCTCTCATTCCTTCCCTCCTTTACAAACAAACAGGGCTAAGGAGATGTTGGTAAGGGGTAACTTGCCTGGTTATGGTGTTTCCAACTCATGGGTTTGGAGTAAGTTTATCAACCAGCCATGGAAACATTAATCACCCAGAAAAATAGCACACACTGAAATGACTTTTCAAAATGTCGTTGGTATAATTATCATCTTGGCCATTACATTAAATGCCACCATTTATAACTGTTATGTTTAAGTATGCAAACAGTAATTAACTTGGTAATGAACTGAGGACCCCTGTGCCTCTCTTCCCTCGGCTAATTTGCATGTTAATTATCATTAGCAACCAGGGAAACAAGTTATAAACAGCTTAATTAGCAGCTTAATCATTTTTACAAGAAAACGTGCTGCACTTTGATACAGGGGCAAGGGTTGGATTAATGAAGTCAGGGGAGCGTGTTCAGTGCTGGGCTTGTTCTTGGACACCGTGGTGCCACAGACATGTCCTTGCACACCCGGGCTCAGGGCTCTGCACGAGGCTTTTTCATTCTGTCTCCTTTTCAGCAGAAATATTCTGATGATTTCATGGGAAATTTAGGTATAACTTGATTATTTGTTTGGTTTGGGTTTGGGGTTTTTTTTTCTGTACAGGTGGTTATACTTGGGTTCCCCAATTATACTATAAATAATAGGTAGCTCACATGCATTCTGAAGATTTTTTTTTCTTTTTAAGAGTTTTTTAATTACATTCAGGAGTTAAGGGGAGAGCTGGAATTGGGTCTTATTCCTACAAAGGTCATAATGACTAAAGGAAGGCAAATCCTAATAGGAAGGAGGAATGCAAACTGGGGGTTATAGGTGTTGTGTCTGATGTGGTGACCTGTGTGGATTTGGATTTCTGTGCTTGTTCTGACATCCTGGATGGATAAAATACCCAGATGAGGCTCACCCTGTTCTCCTGCAGCAGATGAAGTGTCACTCTGGGAATTATTCCACTTTAGCCTGCCAAGAGCACTTCTCATTTGGTCAAGAATCAATCATTAGAGGAAAAGCAACAGGAATTTTGTCATAGCGTGAGAACACGTTGTCCGAGGAGGTTGTGGAATGTCTGTCACCAGAGGTTCTGGGAATGGGCTAGATAAACATCTGTGTGGGATGGTTTGGGTCGTGTTCCCTGCTCCACAGGAATCCCGGGGTTCTCCCCATCGTCACAGAGATGCTCTTTGTCAGGATGTGTAAGGAAATGCGAGTTTGCACCGAGGTGAACCTGGGAAGGTGTTCCAGCTTGAAATCTCGTTATTGTACGGCAGTGCCATGAGCGGCCCTCGGCAGCAGAGGGGGCCGGTGCACTGCTGGGAAGGGCCGAAAATGGGCACTTTTGGAAACATTTCATTATTATTATTTATTTATTTATTTGTCTGTTTATTTATTTATTTTCGTTTGGTGTGATTAAGCGGGGCTAACACAAAAGCCTTGTGAGGCTTCAGCACATACAGCTTGCCCCAAATGGCTGCTTGCAGAATCCTGACTTTTATAGCCACAGTGAAGGAGTTAACGTTGTTGGGGGTGGGGGTCAAATGTGTTTACTTTTCCCGTTTTTGTGGGGTTTTTTCCCCACACACAGAAAGATTTTGATTTTTTTTTTTGACATCTGGATTTGTCTGCTGGTGTATCGCTGGCCCTTATTAATTCAAGATAGTTTGTAAGGATGGGTGAAAATCTGAAAGCTCCCAGCTCAGGCAGGTTGAGAGTTGCTGTGCTGGCAAGTGAAGAAGGTACAGCTGAGAATCCACAGTCCTTGCAGGTTAACATGTAATTTTACCAAAGAAAACATGGTAAATGCTGAAAGGGGAATGAATTGTTGCAGGAGCCAAGGGTGGCAAGTGTGGAGTGCTCAGCTCCAGGGCCCAGCAGTGGCTGATTTACACCAGCTGAGGATCAGCCCTGTGCACTTTATCTGCTCTGCCACTGCCCCATCATTTCCTCACGAGGGGCACTGCCCTGTGGAATGGCAGCCAGCAAAGGGAGAGCTTCCTGTGCTGTGTTCCATAAATCCTTTATCAGGCCTGTAATCAGAGAGCAGGGCTGGATGTTGGTTTGGTTACGGTACCTGGAGCGAATCTCTCTATGTTAATTCAAAGCCATAAAACTGCAGCTTTGGGTTTCGGTGTCCTAATTGAAACTTCCTCGTCTTGGAGGCATTCCTTCCAGCACAGACGAGTAACAACCAGCATGGAAAAGAGAGATGCAGATAAAATGAAAGTGCATTGTTTCAAGTAACTCATAAAGGCCAGGAAAACTCTGACACCTCGTGCCAAGCTGAGGGATCCCCAGTGGACTTTCTGCTGACTTTTACAAGCAGTCCAGTACAAGCTCCATAAGGAAATCCATGTCAGAAATGTGGTGATTAGTGTATTTTTCTGTGTCAGAGAATGTCCTCATTTGCACTGTTGCTGTGTGAGGGGCACACAGTGCTGGGCACAGCAGGGCCCATGTCATGGTCGTGTCATTTAATTGTCCCTTTGACATTTGGCTCTTCTGCCTTGGAGGTGCTGCTGAGAGCAACAAAAGAACTGAAGAGCAGGATATTTGTGCTCAAAGTGTTAAATCTGGATCCTGGAAACTGTCCAGGCAGTCACTGACAGCTGCAGACCATGTCCTTAAATTCTCCCACTCGTTAGCCAAGAGTGGGACAGGGCAGCAGCATCTGGAGGCCAAGGAAGGAGGGTGGGTGGGAGGTGCAGGTTGGGCACTTGGCTCCCTCCTGTTGATCTGTACTCCCCTCAAGCTCAAGGTGTAACTCCTGCTCTTCTACACCCACCAACCCCTGGGTCCTGTCCCCAAAAACACCAATAATGCCTGGGAAGGGTGTGGGACCTCGTGCTTGGAAGCGAAGCAGGAAGGATAAGACAGCAACAGCTGCCAGACTGTGATCCAAGGGCTGGAACAGATCAAAGGGAAAACTAAATTATAGATTGATAGATGCCTTTAGTTTATAAGTTATTAAGCACCAGGTAACAAGTTAGATTAATATTGTGCCTGCAGGTTTCTTTTTGCTTCTTTTTTATTTTTTTCTCTCTCTCCTTTTTAAAAATTGGAGAAAACAAAATATTTTTCTAATTAAGTAAATCTACAGTGCTTGCTAATGGGGCCCGTCTGTGTGCTTGTCAGGGCACAGGGAGAGCTGGAATAATGATTTTATTTTTTCATTAAATAGAATTATAGGCAGTTACTGAAAGCAACTGTGAGTCTAATTGAAAGAAAACCATTTCTTCTTAATTTACTTTCACGGTTCTGGATGATAAAAGAGTGCGTTCGCTGGAAAATTAAATAAAAAACACCACACGAGGAAGCTCGAAATAATATTGCTCAGGCACAGGTGGGCAGAGGGAGCACAGGAGTTTTCCTGCTGGTTGTTAGTTCAGAGACTGCTGCTTCCTCTTAAAGGTGTGTTTCTTCCCTCGTAGGGCTCTTCCCGTGTTGTCCTTTCACTTCCAGGACATTTGTTTTCCAGCTGGATCATCCACCATGTTAAGCTTGGCCCTTCCTGCAGGGTTAGATGTCAGTGCTCAGCCCAGTGATTCCTGACTAGTTCAGGCACTGGGATTCCCAGGATCAGCAGGGACAGGAGGGATGTGAGCAGGCAGAGTGGGAAACTGGCTGGAGCCCTAACCCAGCCTAGGACAGCGCAGGACAGGGTTGCCCAAGCCCAGAAATACATCACTAAATGTGAGTTTGAGAGAAGCCAGGTAGGAAAGTCACCTTGGAGGTGGAGCAGAGCTACTCCAGGAATTATTCCTGGTGCCATGTGGGAGGGGAAGTCTGAGGACAAGGACCAGAGACAGGGTGTGCAGTCTCCAGCAGAGACCTGGGGCTCTGAAATGCAGGCAGGGCTTTGCAAACACAGCACTCAGGTGAAAAGCCCAGGCCAGGGCAGTGGGGTTTGCTCTCCTTGGTAGGAATTCCTTTGGTTCCAAGCCCTGAGCTCACGGGTGCACCTTTGGACCAGGCTCCAGGGGCACCTCAGGTCTGCCAGAACCTCCTGTGTTGGTTGGGTCCCTGTTCTCCTGCTGGGGCTGCCGTGAGCAGGAAGGGTTTGCCCGGGTCTCTGTCAGCCCTGAGTGGCCCCAGGAACCTCCAGGCACTGCACAGGCACGGGAGGGGTTAAGAAAATGGGAACTGATTAATTCCATGGCCAGGGTCCTTCCCTGGCCCTGGTGCTGCCACATCTGGAAGGGTCACAGCATCAAGGCAGGGCTGCAGCACTGAGGAAAGGGTCTGTTTCCACTAACCATTTCTGCTACTTCTTACACTAAGTACTTCCTAAAAAAGGCCCGGGATAATGTTTCACTGTGGCTGCCGTTAGATTTACGGGGATCCCATTTGCTCCAGCCCTTGGATTCACTCAGCCTGGGACAAGATGAAAACCAACCCTTCCATTTCCTTTTTTTCTTTAGGAAATTAACTGTGGCTTTTCTGCTAATGAAAGTCCAGAGACACTAAACTTATTGAGGCTCTCTGCTGGCTCTGTGTGTGTTTGATGTGTCTTCAAGGTGCACCTGAAGGAAACAAGAAGTTAAGGCAGCTATTGGCAATTAGCACTGAACATTATTCTCTGCCTTTTATAAATGCCTTTGTATATAAGGAAGCCAGGGCAGGGCTTGGAATTGTCACTTTGGGAAATGCTCAGTCTTTTCTGTTTGAAAATAGGATAAAGAAAAAGGCAGTGAAAACTTCCCGTGAAACAAAAAGCATTCTGATTCGTGTCCATAGATGTTTTCTGTACCTATAAATGTGATCCTGTGACACTGAAAAATCTGTTTCATTCCAATTTCATCTTTGTTTCTTCACATTGTACAATACTAAACCAAAGAAGTAATTTCAGAAGAAAATTGGAGTCTTCTTGTTCCACCGAAATATTTCTAAGCAATGGTGTTTGTAATTGGCCTTATTTGGGAAGAGCTTTTCCTTACAAACTGTTCTGCTGCTGATGCTATGAGATGTTTCAGGGAAAGAACTTCCCTGTGATACTCCTTGATCAGCTGTCTTGGGTCAGGATAGGGCAGTCAGTCAGGATGATTCAGAGCAATGGGACAAGATATTTATATTTTTCCTGTCGGCAGATTTAGTCAGGAATTTTCTGACAAAAAGGGTTTTCACTGCAAAGTGCTGCTTCAGCCAAAATTATTTTTCTTCCATCTCATTCCCAGAAAACACTGCCTTCTTTGTTTCCTTCTGCTGCTGGAGAATCTGGGCCTCTGGGATCAATGGTTCCAGTGCTGTCCCAGCACAAGCATTTTCCTCCCTTTGGAAAATATGAAGCCTTCCAGGTAGTCTGGAGAACTGGACACCATGAAAATCCCCATGGAGGCAAGTGAGCTGTGAGTCTGGGATCCTGCTGAACTCTGGCTTGAGCTTGATTTGCAAAGAACTTGTCAAAAGAAGGCAGTTTTTTTGTTTATTTTCCATCAGTATCTGAAAGGTTGGGGTTGGGTAGAGAGAATTCCCAGTCAATGGACTCGCTGTGCTTTACTGATAGGTAAAACTGGGAGGAACAGATCACCAGGCCCTTGGAACTGGGGGCATTTTTAAGTTTGGAAACACATTTCTAGTCCATTTTGTTGAGATGAACTAAAGTGATGTTGCTGACTCTCCTGTTCTTATTAATGTAGAGGCTCCCCCCCTTTTGAACATCCTGTTGAAGTGCTGTGAGGAATAACCAATGTCCTGGGAACTGCCTGACAAATGCTTCTTTCAAAAGAAAGATTTTTTTTTCTTCCAAACTCCTTAATACCTTCCTAGTCTGAAGGACAATTTTTCTCCTCTGTAATCACTATATTAAAATTTAATACCAAGTATTAATATAACAATACTTAATGGCAACCTGCACATTATTCTGAACATACCTGCACTGCAAAAGAGCTCTGTGAGCAGCAGAGGATTTAACTCTTCCCAGGCCCTTGGGGAATAGCAAAGGTGGAGTTGCTGCCTCACAGAGGGACCTTCAGTGCTGGGAGTGGTGTTGGAAGGTTGCAAGCAGGGAATGTGCTTCTCCAGAGAGGAGATACTCCAGATCTCATACTTTGCTCCTCCTGGATCCTGTCCAGCCTCACTGAGGAGCCCTAACAATGGGCTTAGCCCCAAAATTATGAGATTGGCTTAAAACCACAAGATTACTCTTGAAAGTTGTCGTTTTCAATTTTGGGTTTTGAAGGTTTACATTTCTAATATTCAAGCTGTGGTCCCATAAAGTAAAGAGGGAGCAACTTGTTGTAAGGGAAAACTCAGCCTGTGAACACAGACAGGCAAAAGCTCTGGCTTGATAAAGTGCTGAAACTCAGGACAAAATCTGTGTGGCTGAGAAATCCATAAAGCCTCAGGTCCACTTAGAGGAAAGAACACAGGAAACAAATATTTCCACCCAGGTTTGGTTCTGTGGGTGCCTGACTGGCTTGAGCGAGTGTGTCCTGGGGAGCTAAAAATGGTAAGAGTCAGTTGTTGCACAATGTGCTTTTAATAGAATCACTAGGTAAAATATTCTCACCTGGAAAGGAGTCTGTGCTGAGGCGGAGGGAGGGGAAAGAAATTAGAAAAAGAAAATAAAGCAACAGGCAGTGGGTGGCAAAAGGGAGTGAGGGACACAGTGGTGAGTGTGAAGGATGACTTGGAAAGGAGAGGGATGCTATTGAGGAACAGCAGTAGGAAGGAAAAGCGGGCGGGGGGGGCGAGGGGAAAAGCAGGAGACATGGTAAGTTAAGTAAATTCACATTTATTTCTGCAAGCATTTGCTCCAAAGGCTCTTCCTGCCCCGGCCGAGCAGGGGGTGTTTGGCCGCCCTCCACCCCCAGACACAGAGCGGCTCTGTTGGAGCGCGGGGTGAGGACTCGGTCACGGCCCGGCCCGGTGCTACGTGGGCACAGCCGGGCAGGAATGGGCAGAGCCAGGCAGGGACGGGCAGAGCCAGGCAGGGACAGGCACAGCCGGGCAGGGACGGGCAGGGATGGGCACAGCCTGGGAGGGAGCAGCCCAGGCAGGGATGGGCACAGCCTGGCAGGGACGGGCACAGCCTGGGAGGGAGCAGCCCAGGCAGGGATGGGCACAGCCTGGGAGCTCCTCCAAGGGGTGCCCACAGGCTGCACTGTGAAACCCAACTGCACTGCCAGCCGTGGGTCATCCCCAGAACCGCCGGGACCTTGGCAGGAGCCGCTCCGGTCCCTGGGGAGCCGTGGGCAGGTTCTCAGCATCGTCCTGACGGTGCTTCAGTGCAGAAGGGACAAGTCAGAGCAGCCAGCTGAAATTCTACCCTGCTCTGCCAGGGGCACGTGCTCAGAGCTGGGACCTGTTTAAATTAGGGCCCTGGATATCGGTGCCAGTGAAAGGCTTTTCAGCACCAAGGAGGACAGGAGGGTTTTTACCCCGAGCTCCCCTCCCTGTTCCCTGCACACCAGACAGAAGATACCTTCCAGCTCCTTGGGACTACAACCAACCTATTGTTTTGGTCCAGTGGGAGCTGGAGGGAACAATGGGAGACATTGTTGGGGATCTGGTGCTGAAGGTTTTTAAGTGTGTGTTGTGCTGAGAAGGCCCTGGGCATCTGCAGAGTCACTGTGGGGATGTTACTGCACAGCCCTGAGGAGGCTCCTGTACCCACAAATCCCTCTGTTTTAACGAGGACTTCCCATTTCCCATGGAATCCTACATGATCTCAGCTTTTGGGGCTTCTCAAGGCAAAAGCTGTGGTATTTTAATGATAATAATCTGTTATATTTTACCTGCTGTGGACTCCAGTCATGGGTGTCTTTTATGGTAGCTGCTGTTGGCATATTCCACAGGCAAAACAGTATTAGCACTATATAAAATATAGAATATTTCTTATTAAAACTGGCATGGTTGTTCTGGTCCAGTCTCATTAATCTCTTACTCATGTGTAAGATCTTCTTTGCTTCTGAAGTGTGTTGTGTAATGGTATTTAAGAGAAGAGCTAATCCACTTTCTGTGTCCATTAAGAAAAACATTTTACTACCATATAAACTTTGGTCTTTTATGCAGGACATCTGTAATTTTAAAGAAATGTTAGAGATTTCACTTGAAATCCCCTGCAGAATTTATTTGGCTTTATCACCTGCAGAGAAAGGCTTTGCAATATAAATACTGAGCTGCTCTCTGAGGTGGGGAACACCTTCCCCACCACGTGAGCTGCAAGGGAATATTTCAAACAAAGCAAACCTAATATTCCATTCAGTCCAAGCCCTGGTTCCTTTAACAGGCAGGTAACTCCCTCCTTCCATTGGGCAGCTTCTCTCTTTGGGATGTAGGATGTGCTGGATTTTTGGACAGCTGCTCTCACCCTGTACCTCTGGAATTGGCAGTAATGCTAAGCCAGGAGTACAAAAGTTTGCTTGGAGAGGTCGGTCCCTCTGTGAGAGCACCAGAACCAGGGAAGAGGTTTTAGAATATGATGGAGGTGGTTTTAGAATTTTTTTTTTGTGTTGATGTTTTATTTTAGAGCTTGATACCTAAATTTCATTGATTAGTTATCGATTACTGAAGGTGGAGGAGGCTGAAACAAGAGGTGCCTCTTATGCCAATCATCTGTAGAGTTGCTGGTGAGCCCTGAAGCCCTGATGGAAAGACAGAGATTCCAGCTGGATGACATTTCACACACGTTCAGAGTGTCCTGCGAGATGTTCTCCAGTCATCATCACTCACAATGTGCATATTAGCACACAGTTTACAGTCAGGCACAGGAACACAATTGCAGAGCAGCTGCTCACAGCGAGACACAAAGGTTATGGCTCTGTGTACACAAGCAAGCTGTGAAAGTCCCAGCTATCCAGCTCCTTCACCCTCTCGTGCTTTTAGAAGCCAACAGAAGCAGAAACAAATAGTGAGTTCGCCTCTCGTTTCAGCCCTGGAAAAACATTTGAAAGCGTGGAGTGAAAGGAGGGATTTTGTTTTTCTAATTTGATTCCCATTGCTGCAGCTGCAGCCAAAACCTTTGGATTCTGGAAAAAGTTCAGAAAGTGCTGCTTTTTGGAAGAGGTCGTGTTTATTGGAAAATTACATCTTGCCCAGTAAAAACTGACAGTGTAAGTACTCTAGTCTATTAAAAGCTACAGAAGACACAGTTAAGGGTTATTTAATGATTGCTGCAGATGGGGTTTGGGAACTTGGAGCCTGGCATTGGTATATTGGGTTTGAGATTGTGTTCTGGTCACTGTTCTATTAGTGACCCCTCTCATCCACCCTCATGGTTAAACTAGAACTAGCTGGCACAAGTAGGCTCTGCCTACTAACTGGTAACTAGTTCTTCCTGAAGAAAAAGGTATCAGAGGTCAACACAGCAGCTTAGTGAGAACAGTGAGACACCACAACTGAGGGAGCCACAGCTGGCAGGGCTGGGATCCTGTTCTGGAAGCGGACTCTGGCTCAGACTGGGGCATGACCCCGTGAAGTTTCCTGGAAGTCTTTGGATTATGGAACAAAAATACATGGTGTGGAAAGAGAGGAGCCACTGCCTGAGAGATGTCAGAACTGACTGAAACTCCACGTGAAGTTTTGGTTCTGGGGTGTGTTGGCTGGAGGCTGAATGAGATTCCAGGTATCCAGGGAGGCTCTGCTCCCTGTCTCTGTGCCTGACCTGCTATTGGATGACTATCCAGAAGCCAGAATCTCCAAGGATTTTTTTCTTCTCACTTCACTGGCTCCTGAGGCCTGGATAAGGTGGATAGAAACTTCCTGTGCTTTTGAGAGGAGCTGCCTTTCCCCTGAGCATCAATTGCAGTTTTACTACAGCCAGCAGAGAGTGTGTGTGTGTGTAAAGATCTTAATGTCGCAGCTGTTTAGAACCAATTCAGTGTAATTCAGTTTTACAAGCAGTGTTAGGCTAAATCCAAATCAACATTGCTTTCAGCAAAATGCAGTTATAATTCTTTTGGCCTGCTAGCAGAGTGTGTGTTGCCATATTTGTCTTTCAGAAGCAAAATAAAATATGACATTTACTGACAGCCTGTTTCCAAAGTGGAACGGGCTGATCTCAGCTACGCGCGGAGGCTCTGGAGCCACTCCACGATTGCTCCTGATTCCATGGGCAGAGCTGCCACCTCTGCAGGGAGGAAAACTCCTCTAAGAGGAGGGGCTGTGGTCTCTTGTAAGGAGATGAGGATGTTTCTTTCAGGAGTGATGTTTTCAGCCCCTTCAGGAGACTTTGTGAGACTTTTTCTCTGTCCCTCTTTCCCTTGGAGCTGTTCCCCTTGGATGTTTTCCTCTGAACCTTCTCCCACCCAGCCACTCTCCCATAACCCTTTCCCTCTGAGCAGGTGCCCTTTGCCACCCCCACTGTCAGTATTTGGGCAAGTGAACAATGTTGGACAGTGTTGGCTGCTCTCCTCCCATCCTTCTGAACCTCTTCAAACCTTGTCACGTTACTTTGCTGATAAATAGTCCTAATAAATTCTTTAATAGTATGAAGATAGGTTATTACTCATCCCAGCCAGGCTGTGAGAAGATCATAAATCTGGAATAAATGCCATTCATTTGGTTGGAGACTCCAAAGCTTCCCTGCTCAGAAGGATTCATTTCCACCAACCCCCTCAGTTAATCATTCTCCAAGTCCTCATAAATATCACAGGCAAAGGAAAAGCATGACCTGTTCTGGCTGGGCATAAAGTGTGTGTGTGTTGTGCAGTGAGTTTTCAGTTCTCAGCTCACGTGGGAGAAACTCAGCAGCAAACCAGAGGCTGCAGTGTGGCTGATTCCTTGGCTGATTCCTTGAGGATCTAACTAGGAGTCTGCTATGGTTCTACAGGGGGAGCTCCTCCTAACTAGACCCAGTTCGTGAGGTAGTGTTGGCCAAAAATTCATTATCCAGGTGTGCAAGTTATTATTTCTTCCTAAAAATGCCAATTTTCCTTGTGGGAAAGATGTCTGACCAGTTCTTGACTTAGATTGTGTTTTGGAAAAATGCTTTAATTTTGTCAAAGTACGTTGTTTTAAAATTTTAAAGAATGCAATTGTCACCTTTCTGGTTTAAATGACTGTTTCAAATTTTAGTGAACTGAAGTAAAGACATTTCAAAAATGCTCAAAAATGAACACTTCTCCAAAAGGAAAGGAAACAACATGAGAAAATACTACTTTCTTTTAGGCAGCTAAATATCCTGTATGGTTGTGGTACTGCATTCTTTGGTTAGAGAAAGGTGAGACTGCCATTGCCATCCACCTGGAATGAGACAGGGGCAGGTTTGTGGTTCCAGAGTTGAGCTGTGTTTATTTTGGTGACGTGAAAATCTCTTCCAGCTTCCGGTTACTGCTGTGCTTGGTGGTTTTGGTGCTTGTAGCCCAAATTGTAGAACCATTGGTGATTAAGGAGACCTCGTGATCTCACCCATCTTCCCCTCATCAGGCATCTCAGTGCTGATGGACCCGCTCTGCCAGGGGGGAAAACTCTCTTCTCTTGTATGACTTGTATCCTGCTTAGAAAGGAAAAGGAGGATGGCAGGGTCATTCTGGGCAGTGTGTGCCGGTGCTCCAAGAAATCCAGAGTG
>JAWWLV010000061.1:4566616-4612252 GCA_035041135.1 Platyrinchus mystaceus | reverse complement strand
TCCTGCTTAGAAAGGAAAAGGAGGATGGCAGGGTCATTCTGGGCAGTGTGTGCCGGTGCTCCAAGAAATCCAGAGTGACCTTTGGGGATGGAAAGGAGGGAGGTCACTGTGGTGGTGCTGGGCAGTTATTCTCTACGGAGGAGGTCAAATGAAAGTGTGCAGGGGAGAAACACCGCGGCTCATTTATGTCCCCAAGCTTTGACCCAAGCAAGGAATAAATCACAGCCCTGGGGGAACACAGAACCATTGCCTGGGACTCTGCAAGTCATGAGAAGGAGGTATAAAAAAAAAAAAAAAAAGGAAGAGAAGGAAAATTGCCTATTTTTAATACATCGTTTGAGGGCCAGTATCAGCGGGCTCGGCTTTGCCCTGGGATCAGGAGCCAGCTTGGGAACCAGGGAGCGCTGTCTTTGCCTCCACATAACCTCATTAACTCTGTAATGTCAAACACATTCTCCAGCAGGGCTCCTGGGCTGTGTGTCCGTGTGCCTCCCTCCCCGGGCATCTCCCAACCCTCTCTGGGAGCCCCTCGCAGGGGCTGTCAGGATCCCTCTGCGCGGTTCCTGTCCGTGCCTGCAGATCCCTGAGCAGGTCCACACCGGGCTCCAAGACAAACAGTGCCCTGGCCCCTCACTTACTGCAGATAGCAGGCCATGAAGCCCAGCTCTGTGCTGGCTATCGTGCCCTCTATCGCCTCCTCGCAAAATGTAATCCAGAAAATGCTTTCATGGTAACCTTAGACAGCGGGGACCGGCGATAACATCTCGAGGCCCCCGTGACAGACAGGAACTCGCAAGCATGGAGTTAATAATGCAAACTTTCAAAAAATGAAACTGGCAGAAGGAGCCGAGGAGGGGAATAAAAGGGGCCGGTGTGGCTGTAATTGGGACCATGTGAGCTTCCTTAGAGAGGGATTAAGGCAAAGAGACAGGCCTCGCCCGCGAAGATTAGTTTCAATTAGACGGGCTGGAGGCGAAAGTCAGGACTTGGTGAAAGATTAAAACAAGAAGGGAGAAAGTTTCCATTGCTTTTGCTCCAGGCCTGCACAAGAGGGTTCAGTGAGATCATGCTAATTGAAGGCAAAGCTTGCATGGAAGTTCGGAAGAACTCGCATTAATTGATTCGATGCTGCGATTTTTTTCTTTATCCGCAGTGTTCTTGTGGGTTGTTCTTTTTTTTTTTTTGTAGTTTTTTTTTTTTTCTTTCACTTTCAAAACCACCCCCAACTTTTGCTGTGGTTAAAATGAAATGTGTTTAAACATAAAGAGAAGTTGTGGGTGCCCCATTCCTAGAAGTGAAGCAGAAGGGTGAGAGAGGACAGTTGGCTGGTGCCATCCAGGCCGTGCTGTGTTCCGTCTCCCTGATCCCCCTCCGGTTTAGTATCAGCTATTAGAACCAAATTGGTGGTGTCATTGTTGCTGCTGCACAGCTGAGAGCCTGGTTTCACAAATTAAAAAGCCTGTGCTCTTGACAGATTTGTTTTTCCCACAAGAAGATCCAATTTAGGGTGTTTATTGAAAAGTCCTCTCTGAAATGTACAGTATGGGAATCACCCAGGCCCGTGTTTTCCAGTTCTGAGGTTGAGTAGAGCAAACACATGGTTTCCTTACGGCTCCCACAGAAAGGAGCTCTTCAGGAAATGGGAAACAGTGTTTTAGTCCATCTCTGCCAGGCTGGATCCAGCACTGGTGTAATTGGGATCCCAGGGAGGAAATCTGGGGGTTTTTTTCTCCTCCTGCCTCTCTCCTCAGTGCTTCCAGTTTCAGTGGAAAAGGAAATAATGGAATAACAGAAACTGGGACTGGGGAAGATGGGCTGGTGTTGTCAGCCAGTGCAGAGCTCCTGTCTCTGGGACAGCTCTCAGTGCTTTGTCTGGTTCCCAGTGCTGAAATTACAATTACACCATTTCCTTTAAGAGGAAACTATTCCAAATATGAAAAGGTTTCCATGTTAAGAATTTTCTCCCCTACTCCCTTGACAATACTGAGAGCTATAGGAAAATGTATATCCAATCTTTCTATATTAGATCAATATTTTTATTCCATTAAACTTGTCTCTGAGGGGCAGGAGACATCATCTTTTGCCAGATTTCTGTATCAGATTGTCACTCTGAGGATTTTTGTTGCAGAAAGCTTTGGAATTACAATGCCTAGTCAATTAGAGTTAAATGCATTTTCACAGCCGGCCAGAAAAACATTAGCACTAATCAGAAACATCGCCCCGACAGGGATTCCCAGAGAGGTTTTGTGTTTTGTTGCGCTTTATGAAAATGTTCTCTCAGCTAGAAACATCAAAAGACAACCATGAGCGTGTTCAGCTAAAATATGAGGAAAAGAAGCAGAGCTCTGGCTGCCCAGAGATCCGTCTTTCTCCCAGCTGACAGTTGATCAGGATTTTTGGGTTTCAGCTGATCTCGGGCTCGGCAGGGGAGGGTCCTCCCAACATCACCCTTTGCTCCCCTCCCTTGTCTTCAGCCCCACACGTGCATATTGTTTCGTTTCCACGCCTTGGATCCTGCTGCATTTTTCAGGTTCAGGATGAAATGAGATACCAGGGGCTAATTGCTCAGCACCTTTTCATTTTTCATGTTGGGAAAGGCAAACCCTGCCCTGTAGGATCCCATCTGGCCATGGGATGGAGGACAAGCTGCAGGGGTGGCACTGGGTGTGGAGCCCTGTGTGTGCAGTGGGGACTGTTTGCTTTTATAAATACCCCTTTTTTAATGTGCATGCACATTTTTACATCACCTCAAGGTGTCTTGGCATCCCTTCCTTAACACAGAACCTGCACAGACCCCCCTGTGGCTCAGGGGGTCTCTGAGGGTCCCGTGCTCGGCTGTGCCAGGACCCGGCCTTTGTGTCTGCCAGGTTTTTCCAGCTATCCAAATGACACTGTGGGTATTTTTTAGGTGGATTTGAACCTATCTGTGGTGTGAGAGATGCAGTTGCCTGAATGCAAAATCTAAGAGTTCTAAGACTGGGCTATTGTTCAGCTGTAAAACCAGTGAGCAGAACCAGCTGACATCATCTGCTACCCCAGAATGGCACCTGGGCACAGGCAGTACTTTGTAGTTGCAATATGTCTTTGACATGGAAACATTGACAATGTTCCAGTTTTTCCCCATTAAAACCTGGTATCCCTGTTTTCCTTCTCCCCACCTACCTCCCTTCAGCTTTTTTTTTTTTCTTTTTTTTTTTTTTTGACCTGGAGTTATTACATGGAAGGCTGATAAATGGATGCTGTGAATGAATGTTTTCCAAACGTTGTAGGAACTATTAAGAAAGTGGTTTTCCTTCTTCCCCCTTTTTCCTTCCCACACTCCTCCCTGCTCCCACCCCACAACTAATAGCACACAAATAGCACTTCATGTAGTTTTGGCTACTCTCCACTATTCCAGGCAGACTTCAGGAAACCTCTTGATTTATAGTTGGGGCATCCAAAGGCAGCATGCAGCCTGCTTCCTTCAGGGATGCCTGTTGGTGACATTTAGTGGGGTTGAGGTGCAGTATTTCAAGTGGGCAATATCCATATTTTAGTCAGATAACTCCATGTTTATACTCATAAATTGATTAAGTAATGAAATAAGCTCCTTTCATGATGCTTGCTGGCTTTAGGGGCTTTGTTATGGTATACCCAGACTTCCTGAAGTTTAGTTTACCAAAGCAGAGCCAAAGTTTTCTATCCATACTCCCATAAGCAGTCCAAGAGAATTCAATAGGGCCATTCACATTAATAGGTAAAGCAGGACTTGGGACTGGGTTCAGAAAACCCCTGGAGCATGTGCTGCAGCCTCCCTGTCCTTTGGGCTCCCCGTGGCTGCCCCAGGAACATCAATCCTGCCAGGCTTGGTGAGGCTGTTGGGTGTGGAGCTGTGGATCTGCTCTCCTGCAGACTGGGATGCTTGGAAAGGGGCTCCAGGCCAAATCCAGGGCTGCAGCTGAGGGACTGGCCCTTGTGTTCGGTTTCTGACCTCCACTGTGGGTTGTGACACTCCACTGGTGACTGTCATCAGGTGAATTCCCTGCTGTTTCAGGTGGCAACTGTGCCCGGGTTTCCTGCATGGGAAGTGGGTTTGCAGAGGGCAGACAGGTCATTTGTGCAGAGAGAGATGTCATCAAAAGGGGAAAGACCTGGTCTTTAGACTTCCTTATCCAGCTTCCCACAGTGAGTGAAGTGTCAGTGAAAAGATGCACCTGAATTGCTGCAGTCCCAGCGCAGACAGTGGCTGTGGCCCAGGTCAGGGTGTTCTAGTCCCACTTGGAGCAGAGTTATTCTCTGGCAGTGTTGTTCCCGAGTTTCAGTCCACATTAAAGACTAAACATTCACTCATTCTAGAGATGTTCTAGTTTTCTCATCTATAAACAGAGGGAACACCCATCTCTATGAAGTGCTGGAGACAAACTCCACAGCCTTGGCTCTGCTGAGTGCTCTTCAAAAGGGTCACAACTTTGGATAAAATAAAGCTTTATACTATGAAAGTATTAATATTATGCCAAAATAATTTTATTCCAAACTGTGGCATCCTTGGACAACTCTGGGACATCATCTCCCACCGAGAGCAGTGGGGATTTATCTGGTTCAAGAATTATTTGGGATTCTGCCCAGAGTTAAGAGCTTTTTTTATTAGTTTAGACTTGGTTTTGAGGGAAAAGAATAACTGCACTTAGAGGTTTTTGGGGGATGCAGCTTCAGGTTTCCCACCAATTTCAAAAGTATACTTACCAATAGATAATATTTCTTCCTCCTACTGTAATATATTTCTCCTTTGATTGTTTCTTTTCTCCTTTATCATTCATTCTTTATCTTAAAGGGAAAAAATCCCACACAAACTGTGAAACAAAGGAGTTAATATTTTCCCACAACATGCTGCTATTTCCTATATCTGCTTTACTTTTTATGACAGCAGGTAAAGCTTCTCTCAGGAATAAAATCCACCATGCTCACAGAGTTAGAGAAATCAGAAAGTTTTTAAATTAAATCTTGCAGTCCTGAAGTGAACAAAACTCCCTGGCAGTTGTGCTCCCAAAAACATAAGGTGAAGGTACCACGTTAAACATTTTAGAGAAGTTTAAAGAGGGGAAATTCAGTGAAGAAAGAGAAAGCAGGACGAGCTCCAGGGACTCTGTGTGGGACTTGGGCCTTTGTCCATTGAAAAAATGGCCCAAATAGCCCCTTCTCCTCTCCCACTCCTCCCACGGCTGCAGCGAAATTCTCGGATCGTGAGGGCATGTAGGGAACAGCTGCTTATGATCTCTTCACAAGTGCTGGGTCACTGGTAAACAACCATCCCTCCACCCTCTGCGAGGGGGGAAAAAAATCGCACAAAAAATGTATTCATTTTGCCGATGATGAAGAGTAATGAAGAGCACGTGCACCCTGCGCTGGGAGAGGGAGAGAGAAATGACAAATTAAATCATGTCTCGTTTGACAAGCCTTTAAGTGTAACAGATCTGCACTTGTGCTGGGTGACAGCAGTGATTGATACCGCGGAGCACTCGTCAATTCTTAAGCACACAGCCCGAACAAAGGCTCGCTTCAGCCCCGGCCCTGGGCTCTGGAGGCAGCCCGGTGCTACCCGGGGTAAGCACCCTCCACACTGCCTGTTTTCCTTGGCAACCCGCTGCCCTCACTGTTTGGACAACTATATTTATTTTTATGATCCTTAAAATATTGTAACCCAGTCAACTCAACAGTCATTTAAGGTAATTTCGGGTCTGAACAGCATCTATTTTCTAGACAACTTTACAATAATATATGTTTGCTGTGGGCCAAATTCTTTGTGTAGGTAGCTGTGTTTCTGGGCTGTATTCAGAGCTGTTTAACTGTGGGGGGAGTCACAGGATCCAGGAATTTCTAATAACTTGAAATCTAAGCCTCCTAGATGTGTCAGGCCATGCCACTCATAGAAGACAGTTAGCATGGCAAAACAATATGCTTTTCTTTAGCTTTATTTGTGTACAAAACAACCAGCCCACAGATGAGCTACTTTTGATTTGTTTTTTTTGTTTGTTTGTTTGTTTGTTTGTTTGTTTGTTTTTTTGGGAGGGGGAAACTTGGCCTGAGACAGACTTTGAAAATTTCAGCCTGAACAGGTCAAGGTGTTAAATGTAAAAGGGCACTGCTGGAAAAGGATGCAGAGTCTTTAATTATCAGTGTTTTGCTATTGCACCACGGGAGTGTGGTTATATGGGGCTTTTAAAATGTACTAATAGGAGCTGGAGGATAATGGATTGTTTGCCATCTGATATCAAAAATGGCTCAGCAGTTCAGAGCAGGCAGTGAAGAACTTTTTATGGTACAGAAGAGGAAGGGAGAGCCTCAACAAGAGGGCTGTAAACAGCCAAAAACATGGGTAACTCTGTGGAAGGAGACATTAGTGTAATAAATTTGATTTTTAAGGATTTAAGCCAATCAAAGCCTGGTTTGTGGGGGGACATCCCACCTTCCCCTGGCCCAGCAGCTCTGAAGTGACAGGAGGCAGTGATGGTCTCTGTCATCTCTAGGAGCCCTTGACTGGTGCCTTTATGTTTCTGTGAAAGTATTTACTAGCAGGGGGGAAGAATCAGCACAGCTTTTAGCCAAATCCACGCTCTCTGGAAATCCAAGGCCCTCTTTAGCCTGGGGTTTAGGAGGTGCTTCCGTAGGTATCAGCTGTGTCTGCGCAGGGATAATTCTGTGATCCAGCCTTTCATTTGGAGTATCTTTACTGCTTGTCCTGGGCCCTTGGCTCCATTAGGGGTAGATGCCCAACTCTGTTTATTTAGGCCTTTTTAATCTGACAGTTCCAATCAAGCTAATTCATCCGAGAGAGACCAACCATCCTTTTATTTATTTTAAGCTATTTTAGCAGAGTAACCCAATCCAGGCCATCTCCATATCTTGTTTACAAGAGCAGCCATGGTGACAACATCTGTCCTGTGTAAAATGTCAAAAAAAAAAAAAAAAGAAAAAGAAAAAAAAAAACCCGAGCAAAAATCCTAGAGGTATCAGAGTTGTATTCAAACACGTGGCAAAATGAGGCTCCAACAGGATTGTCTGCAGCATTCAGAGGAGAAACAAGGTCAGAAGGAGGTTTCAGAGCTGTGGTGTGAGAGCCCAAGTCTCTGGGCAAGAGGCCACGGTGTGTTCAGGGGAATTTATTCAATGCTGGGAGTTGTGGCTGTTCGAGGAGTGTTTGCACAACATTCTCAGGCACAGGGTGGGATTCTTGGGGTGTTCTGTGCAGGGCCAGGAGCTCGACTTTGATGGTCCTTGTGGGCCCCTTCCAGCTCAGGATGTTCTGTGATTCTGTCAGTGCTGTGCACAGGTAGAGGAAATGGTTGTTTCATGCTTACAAAAGGGAATGGTTTATGAGGCAATAAAGACAGTTTTTTCGTGGTGGAACTGGCCAGATGCATCAGCAAAGGAAGGTTAAAAGGAAGGAAAAATTCTGTACAAATCAGGTTTTGGGCCCAGCGTTATTAGAACAGTCAGAAAAGGGTTTGTGATTATTGTGATTATTTGCATAGGAGGCCACTCATGGATTCTGAACAGCACTAGGGGGATTTTACACCTTGCTAGTGAAAACTGCTCGTTTTAAATGATGCTATGAAGTTTTTGCCATCCAGTAAATGAGGGAAAGTCTGGCATAACTCCACCTGAGAGGATAACTCACACCAAAATGATGCTTAGAAGCCCAGCAGCAGTGTAAGGAGGGACCTGGCTGTCAGGGTGACAACACCCTGTGGTCCCCAGAAGGGAGGGAAAGCTGAGCAGCTCCCATTGCTGAGATGCCTGGGCAGCACTTGGTGGCTTGTCTTGATCCTCGTTGATCCCTGAGAGCTCTTGGATTTCAGGAAGAGGTGGAAGCCTGAGGAATTTATTTGTCACTTGAGCTAGTGATGACCATCAGGAATGAAACCTGCAGAGTCCATTACTGTGTCCTGGGTTCTTGTTTAAGTTCAGTGCTGCACAGTGTGTGGTTTGACATGAACTTCATGTGAGTGGAATAACCCTTATCCTTATAATATGTATTTATATGCACAGAACAGGCTGTACAGGGGGATGGCAGTAACATGCTGCCTCTGGGCCTTCCTTGGCTCAGGTCTGACCTGGCAGTAATCTCTGCTCTGCCCAGGAGAGCACACCCTGTGGGCAGAGCTGGAAGAAATTTGGTGTTCCTATATTTTTAGGAATTCCAACAAAGCAAGAATAAAACAATCATATTGCAAATCAAAATTAAGATGCCTATTTTGGTCAAAAATATCTGAGTATCTGATTGGTATCTCTTTGCTACTAAATCTGCCAAAAAAGGTTGTTAAATTAGAGAGAGGCAAAATTGCCTCATTGATCCTTCAAACTTCAACCAAACCTTCCAGAAATAGATCTAATGAAAACCACTGTACATGTCAGAGAAGCCAAACACACCTGAGAAAAGTCTTTAAATGCATTATGACCAAGCTTTGTGATACACATAAATGAGCCCCATCTGCTCTTGCCGCTGCACTTGCACCCATGTGACAGAAAAGATTAAAACAAGATACCAACATGAAAATCGATTGATGCAGGAGAAGCGAGTGGGAACTCCTGGAAGGAGATTGTTAGATAGTGACTGCTTGGAACAAATCCAAACCCAATTGCAGCCCAGAGAAATTGGCTTTGTGTTGTTCCATGTTTTCTGTAATGCAAACCAGTGTGTGTGAGGGGGGTGGTGGGATGTGATTGTCATTAGGAAAAGCTTTTGCCAGCACAGTAGCTCAGACACCAGGGGATAATGCATTACACACTGATGCTTTCCAGGACGTGCATTCCCTGGCAGTTGGGGGCTGTTTCCATCCGAGGATGTGTTTCTGAACCACGGTTTCCCACAGGGTGTTCCCTTGGCAGCCCAAGGTTAAGATCCAGCCTTGGTTCAGAGAAATGCCTCCACCTTCCTGTGGTTCCTCACGTTTCACCCACCACCTTTGAGCTTGGAGGGGGCTTGGGTTTCAGACAATGGGCTGAACAATTGGGAGAGAGACCCCCTGTTCCTGTTACCACATAATCCCCCCCAGAGGAAGGCTCGGCTGTGACTTCAAAGCCGGTGCCCGTCGGACCCCAGCGGAGATGAAAGCAGCGGGCAGGGCTGTGGCAGCACCTCTGCCGGGAGCGGGGATGGCCCGGGGGGCTGAAGGGGCACGGCCAGAGCTGGGGCCGGGCTGGGTCTCTCTGGGGATGGGGGTGAACGGAGCAGCTCCGATCGCCGCTGGCACCGAGGGAGTCTCAGCCTGGCGGCACCGAGGGCTGCGCTCAGAGCCCGGGAGCTGCGGGGCCGTTTCAGATCAGTGCCATAAATCGGGCCCCTGTCCGCCCCGGTTTGCCGTGCTCCCCCCGACTCGTCCCCCTGCAGAGGCAGCAGGTGCCGATGGCTGCGAAACCCGACCCAGGGCGGCCGCAACGCATCCCAAAACATTCCACCGGCCGGGATGAGAAACGGAGTCTGCTCAGCGAGGTTTGCTTCCCTTAGACCTGGGAAACCTGGTGGTGTCTGTGGTTTTGTAAAACCTCTCATACTTTATTTATTTTTATTCCTCTGCTAGCCCTTGGGTACAGATTACTTTCAAACAAGCTGGTTTACTGTTTGCATAACACAGGCTTAAATTCAGTTAGAAATAGATCGTTTTTCAAGTAAAATTCCCCAGAAAATAATTACAAGTATTTGGGGGTGTCGGGGAAAACATTAGAAAACTTTCTTGTTAAGGTCTGGTGACACCTGGCAATTAAAAATAAAAATCCATTTCTTCATCCAGACCTTCCTCCCTCTCCTTGGGGACAAATTAAACCGAACTGCAGAAGTTTCAAACATACTTCTAAATCCAGCATCGTTTGCTTCTGGGTAGATTCTACATTCTACAAATTATTTCTTCCTGGGAAAGTGTCTCGGATTCATATTAATGAGGATTCCATGTTTGTGGTTAGGAGAAATTTAGTCTTGTGGCTTAAGCAGCCTCAGGACTCTCATTAAGTGCAAGAGGTTAATAACCTAAACTAGCAGTTAACTAGCTCTGGTCAGCAGAGCCTTATTGCTTTTGGCTGGGGTGGGCTGAGCTGGTCCCTTGTCCTTCCCAGTGCCAGGGATGCAGGTGGAAACAAGGGAGACCAAGCAAGGGGAGCTGCAGAGGAGCTGATTCTCATTTTAGCACTGGGGGAGATGTTGGGAAATGTTTGGAGTGGAAATAAGACACTGATGGAAAACCAAGGCTGTGTGGGGTTGGCTGTGAGAGGAGGGAGTGTGTCCTCTGGGATGAGCTCTCCATTCCGGTGTGCTTTGGGATCCTTGTCCAGCTCAGACAAAACCCTCTTTTTTTTTGTGGGAACAAGTGGTTGCTTTGCTGCAGCACAAGAAAAGTATGGAGAACTCCCAGCTGTGCTTGGCTCTGTGTGGGGAGGCATTTTGTGTGTCCAGAGACTTCCCAAATAGGACAGCCACTGAAAGAAATCATGGAACTACAGAGCATTGGTTGCAATGGATCTCTGGAGATCTTCTGTTCCAACCTGCTGAGGGAATAGAGGGAAAGGCTCATTTTCCTGGGCCTGCTGGTGCATCCTTACTGCACACCCTGGGGTATGGTTCACCTACCCACCAGCAGGATTAAGTTGCTTTGTGGGTCAAGAGCTTGAAAGAAACAGCTCAGGTATTCCTGACATTGAAGAATTGCTGCAGAAAGGGGAGGGCAGTCACAAATTAGCTCTGTCCTTCCACAGCCCGTGGAAACTTTAGTTTTAATTGCACAGAACCCAAGCAAATTAAAAAGAAGCAACCATATCAGTTACTAGGCTGGGTTCCTGCAGTGTCCTGACAGGTCCCAGAGGCCACATCCTCTCTGCCTGAGTTTGGAAGGGTAAAGAGATTCTAATCTTTGTGCAGTTATGGAGTAGACTCTGTTCCCAGTGGAAAAAAACAGGACATGATCAGATACCTTAAAATTATGCCCCCCCTTCCTTTTTAATGTGTTTATTTCAAGGATACAGTTTATTTTAGCAGATTCCTCCTGTTGAAGCATCCACGGATTTATTTTCTGGCATTTTGAAAAAGGGAGTCCAAAATATCCAGAAAATAAGTTCCATTTGGTTTCACTAAACACCAACCTGAGAACAAGTACCCAAGGTGTTGTCCAGAAATCCAAAACATTATTGTGCAGAATCAAACAGGGGCTGCCCACAGGCACACATGTGAGAGAAGATCTCCTTTTCACCGAGGCAGCACCGTGTGCTGTCCATCCCATGCTCATCCCACTCTGAATTGGTTTTGCAGTGAGCTCTGTTGGCTACAGGGGGGGTAAAAGAGGAAAGAGGTTTGTTACCTACTCGTTTTGTAAGAGAGAAAGGTGCTCTTGCTGCCTGGAGCTCCCATGGAGCGTGGTCTGCAGGATGACAGGGCTCCTCTCTGCTGTGTCAACAGGCAGCTGAGTCTGGAGCAAGTGCAAGTGCCCTGAATGCTTGGGAGCCCCACTTAATGCAGTTTGGGTCTGTTTTGAAGCCTCTCTCTCCTCCTGTCAGGAAAGCAGGCTCTGCACTAGCAGTTCCCCTTGGGAAGAAGTGCCTGGGACTCCAGCCTAGCCATACATCTCTGTCAAAATCCCTATGAATAAATTAACCTTTCTAAAGATTAGTGCACCCTAATACCTCAGGGTTTTTTTTCTTGTTTTTTAACAGAACAAATGCTAAAAATGCCTTGACAGACCTTGCTGGGTTTTGTGCTGTGGAGCATCTACAAGGGATTATGTTGTGAGTGGTGTAAAAGGCACAGCCATGTGATTGTGGGCAGCACTGACCTGTCTCCTCCTCTGGAGAAGGGCTTCAGTGCATGGCAGAACCCCCAGTTATGAGTGGGAAATCCTCATTAGAGCAAATGGTAAACAAGCTAAAGAAAGCTCTCCTGCTTTCTCTTTTAAAGCACCTCGAATTCAGGCACCTCCCAGTGCTTCACCCCTGTTAGTTCAGCAGAACAAAGACACGATGTGATTCAAGCACCTTTGAGGATTTTGGTAGCTCCACTGACACTGGGAGAGCTGAACCACTGGTGGCCAAATGTATGTGGGAAACAATGGGCTCAGTGTCAGCAGCCCTTGTCCTGCAGGCTTCTCCCTGTGCCCCTCCCTGACTGCAGCCCCTGTTTTGGTGGGACAGCCCAAGGGTTCAGGTATCTGCTCTGTTCTCCTGCCATTGAATTGCTGGGGTTGAGTTGAGCCTTTCCAGGCAGCCTGGGCAGAGGGGCCATTCCAAAGATGGCAGGGAGTGTTTTGATTCTTGATCCTTTTGAGATGAATTATGGGGAGGAAGCTGTCTGCTATCAGAGGAATTAGTCAAATTCCTTGTCAGATGTGCAATCCCATTAAAAATGCATTATCTGTTTTCAAAGCTTAAGTGTGGGTGTTGGTTGAGAGTCTTTAAAATATTATTGTAAACTTTCACTGAGAAAAAGTATTCCTGAGTCTTTCATGAAGGCTAATCCCACTTCAACTACCGTAAACCAGCAACTTCTGGGGTGGCCTTCTCGAGGCCAGGGCATGCAGTAATTCTGGGAAAAGCCCCCTGGAAGATGCACACATTTGTTTTAGGACATTGGTAGCAGCTCTCAGCATTCAACTGATTTGTTCTGATGATGATTCAGTTCACAGTGCCACAAAGATCAGGGACAGAGCCCTGCCTGACAGTGTCTGCACAGCTTTGTAACCAGACAAAGCCAGAAAATAAGGGAATTTCCTCGTGTTCTCTGTACTCACAAGCACAGCACGTGAGGAGCTCAGGTCTTCCCCAGCCCTGTGTTAAATCACAGACCCTCTGAGGCGGCTGCTGCACCACTTGGTGCAGAGCTGTAAAGCAGAGTCGGTGGCACTTTCACGTTTCCTTTGCTAGAATGGGTTTATCTCAAAATTTTATGTTATTTCAACAGTGTGGAGTGTTTACCATAAATAGCAGGGCCTGCAGAAAGCCTGTTGTAACACCCTTCCTACTGTGAAGCAGCAGTACCTCAAGCCTGAACCAATTTAGGGAGGCATTGGCCATATGATTTTAATATTAACAAGTGGAGCAAATTTGTGAGTGGGTTGTTGGCCAGTTTCATAGAGAGGGGCACCTGCAACCCATCAACACAGCTCCTACAACAAGGTGTCAAAGCAGAGGCAGAATAATAACAGGAATTTGGTGTGTGCAGGGATCACTCAGCTGGTGGGGAGGTGTGAACATGCGGGAGGAAGGAAAACACGGTGGTGAAACGCGGTTATTTGTGGGTTTGTTGGCCATGGCACAGCCCTCAGGTGGGACAGGAGCAGGGCAAGGGGTGTAGGGTGTGAACTTTGCTGTGCTCGTGGTCACTTCTCTGCACATCTGCAGTGACCCACCTTCTTTGTCCCTCCAGATGAACCCCTGAGCCCACACTCTGCTTTCCCAGCCGCTGCTTCCTGACACTTGCAATGGCCCAGGAGGTAAGAAAATAACCTGCTTGTTACCAGTGGGGATCTGTTGTTTTGGCATGGTGTGAATGACTGGTTTCAGGGGAGGCTGTCGGGGTCCCTTGCCAGCAGCCAGGTTTTGGATGTTTGCTTTGGGAACATTTTGTGGTTGAATGGCTGTGTTCCATTCCACATGTACACACGGGCAAAAACTCCCCTTTAACAGTTCTAAACAGTTGGACACTGGTCAAAGGGGCTACTCCCCTTCTCTTTAATACCCTGAAATTTTGCATAAAGTACAGAACAATTTAGTAGCAGGAATGTCCAGGTCCTGCCAAATGTATGATTTTGTTTTATTTTATTTTGAAAAATGCCTAGCACACAAACTGAGCCTTTATTGGGAAGGAGATGTCGAGAAAGCAAAACTTAATTGACTCTTAGACTGTACAACTGGAGTCATGTCTAAAAGCAAAGCTGCTTTCCCCTCAGTGTGTTCTCGTACTGCAGGCCAGTTTCCACTCTTATTTGCATGAGCTGAAACCACAGTAACTCCACACACGACTGTGCCAGCATGGCTTGAGATTAGAACTGGGTCTTCAGCTATTTCAGGCTTTGTTTTCACTTCCTTAGTCATCTGATTGCTCCCAGTGATGCCAGTCTGGTTCCTGGGCTGAGCCACAGGGCCTCGGGTCTGCTCAGCGCTTCCCAAATCCAGAGCTTTTCCTGCTCCCTGGGGCAGAAGATGGATGTCTCAGGCCCTGTGTGTTTGGGCCACTTAGTTTTATACCCTGGATCATTTGTCCAGTTCCAAACCCTTGAGCACTGAACTCACACTCCTTTCCCACACTCACCAGTGGCCCCAGCAATGCCCGTGGTACTGGTTATGTCCTCACACGTGTTTGTGGTGGGCTGACATCTTCTGTGTAATAAACCCACCTTCCCCAGAGCTATTTTAGCTCTAAGTATGTCCTTTAGGTCTCTGAAAGTAGGGCCTTTCCTGAGGAGAGACCCAGGAACAGCTCAGCTTTCCAGGCATTTGTGGTTTCAGGGCACCTTCTGGCTCGTTGAACAGTGGATTCTCTCATGGGTTTTCAGGCACAGCCTGGAGAGCACTGAGGATCTCTGGTAGCACTTGTTGGTGCTCCACATTGTCTGCTCACATGATGCTGGCACACTGCCTTATTTCCAGCTGCTAAATTGCATTCAAAGGCCATTTAAAATACTTTCCTAATAAAACTTGCCTATAAAAATAGTTACTATAGCTGCTGCAAGGATGTTCTAGGAGCTGCTCCAAAAGACAGTCCCCACTGAGATGAGATCCACCCTACTAAAAAAAGCTGAGAAATTTCAGCTTTAGCAGAATTTCAGCAGAAGTGAGCAGCAGCAGCAGCAGCAGCAAAGTGGCAGTGGAAGTGTTAATCAAACCATGGGCTCTTTTAGTTAATGCACAGTCACTGCTGGTGGATCAGATAGGGAGCAGGGCTTGGTGGGGAGGGTTTTGGAGCTGTTTAAATATGTTACAGCTTTGCTTTTAAAGTAGAAGAGCTTGGATTAATTGAGTAAGTGGCACTTAAGAGATTGCGGGTTAGGAGGATGCAGAGTGTGGCTAAACACAGCTTGGGTGTTCACTGCCTTTTTCCTCTTTAAATCCACTTTCCCTGTAGCTGAGGGGTGAGGACACAGCAGATCCAGTGAGCTGAGACATGCAGCTGTTGCCATGCTTTGATCTCAGGAGATAGCAGAACAAGCAGCCCCAGTGCTGGTGCAAACTCCTTTTTTTTATCCAGAAACCCCTCTGTGTGAGCCCAGTGCAGCTGCTTGGGCTCCCAGGAGGGGCAGGGGAGGGCTGGTACGGCACCCCCAAGGCAGATGGTACCTGCTGAGTCTTCCTTCTGGCCAGGTATAACCTATTCCCTGTTTTCCATTTCATGCCAGTGTCCAAGTGTGCTGCAAATGCAGTTTTTAAAAGAGTTATTTTCTCCTCATGCAGCAGAAACTCTCCAGAACTGACACCTTCCCTCTGAGCTTGCTTGTCCTGTCTCCTTTCCCATGGAGGGGAAGTGTCTCTCTACCTCAACCTTATCCAAACAACTCACCTGATGCTTTAACTTGTCCCTCAATTAGTTCATCGAGGAAAATCCTTCCAGGAGTTTCTGATTTGCATTTTGGAAGCCTCTCTTTTATCTCAGTGCTCTGTCCCAGGACAGACACTTCCCTTTCTTCCTATCTGGGCATGCCTGGTGCTTATGCCAGATACCACAAATAGCCCAATCTCTCTTCTTCATTAGGACTTTTTTCTTCTGGCTCATTCCAGGGGCAGTTTTTGACCTGGATTCCCTTCACCAGGAGGGGTAAGAGTGACAGAACAAACCCCCAGGGAGCTGCTCCCACTTCATGGCCTGTCCAGAGCTGGACACCTTCTCGTGTTTGCAATGGGGATTTAAGGGCAAATGTTACAGCAGCTCCTTCTTTAGAGGCTTAAGGACATCAGTGCACATCTCCAAACGTGCCTGGAGCTCTCTGAAGCTTTTTACTGTGCTACACCCCAAAAAAGTGGAATAGTCTGAGTGTGCCCAGTGGCTGCTGGAGAGCCAGAGTGGTTTTTCTATGAGTCCCTTTGGAAATGGGTGAGGTTTTTTTCTGTATCACCCTCTTCTTGCTCTCTCCTCATCCTTTGCTCGTGATTTCCTGAGAGAACAGGCTGCAACGCTTTGTTCTGTGGTGAAATCAGACCTGGACGTTCAGGGTTGGTGCTCATAAACCAGCAGTGATGGAGCAACACGAGGTGTAGGTTTTCTGGCTTTGGAATGGGCTCTGTTCTGGCTGCAAGTGGAAAGTCTCTCATTTGGGAATGCTAAAACATTGATTTCTAGTGCTAGAAAATGGCTTTCTGTGAATTTCTTCTGGTTTTTAAACTTACCTGGCTTTGAAATGTGTTAAAAATGCAAATTTTTATACTGCTAATTGGGCTATTTTAACAAGACCTAAGATGGCACAAATGGTCTCCAAGATGGATTTCTTCATTTTTGTTTTTATGGAAAGCTGCAATTCAGGAAGTGATGGGGGTGGTTTTTACTGAATTCTGAGTTAAATATATAAAGCTTTCCTTTCAAAGTTGTCTAATTCAGGCATGGGCATTCAAAATGAGATATCTCCATCCTGTCTAATTTCTAACTGTCTTAATTTTTGATCTGCCATAAGAGGGATAACAGAGAAGGATATCACTTATTTCACCCTTCTGCCTTACCAGAACACAAAACTTCAGACTTTTGGGATCATTAACTAAACTACATCTGTCTAAGGCTGATTTGACCTAGATTATCCAAATTAAGACAGAGATTACTTTACTAAAGCTGAATTTTTCTAAAGTCCCGTAAGTGCTGGAAACATAAATCAGCTCTTAAGTGACATTTGTGCTTTTCCTTGTGTCTGGCAGTCCAACTGACATTTGGGGCACTCTTAACCATATGATTTTTATAAGTTTCAAGCACTGAGGCGCCCACATTAACTTCAGTGATGCCCAGCCCGTATGGAAATCAGACATCACTGCAGGCACTGCAGATTTCAGTCGAGGAAAACTGTTCGGCTTCTTGTCCTGACACCACTATAACACTCTCTGCCAGTAGGTGGGGTTCCAATCCTGTCAAACAGACCTGGGAACGCTGGCCCGGGAGTGCTCGCTCCCCTCGCAGTCCCATCCCCAAGCTGGCCACATCTGGAAATGTTTGATTTGATATAGTGTCGTTTTACATTGCAGAAATGAGCGTAAGCGGTTTTTTAACCCACCAAGTGAGAAATGTGATCTGGGTTTTACTACCGACCCTTTAAATAAAAAACAGATCGCTTATTAAACCATTATCTATCAAGGATATGGAGAGAGTTAGAAATATCCCAGGATCAGAATCAAAATTGAAACGGACACTTTTCTGTCTACTGTCCGACCCTGACAGGGTGGTGCAGAAGTGCAGAGCTCAAATCCCTCACCAGAGCAACAACAAACTCAGGGAGACAGGAGGAAGGAGCAGCTCAGCTCCCCCCACGAGTCTGTGCTGGCTTTGACCATTCCCCCCCAAGCCCAGGGCACTGCTGATAGAAAAGCACTGAAATGTGTTATCCTGTGCTGCTTGTTATCAAGCCCTGTTATCAAACCTTCCCCTACGAGCTTGTTGAGCAGCAACAGATCAGGGAAGGTCGGTCAGTGCATCCCAACTGCCTCCTCTGTGCAGGCAAAACACAGCGAGAGGAGCAAACTGCCGGCCAGGAAAATAGATTTCAGGAATGCTGTACCCTTTGAACGGGGCAGTTTGGAACCCTGGGTGAACTGCACTTCATCTCCAGCCCTTTGGGTCCCAGTTTAAAGGCTGTGTTCAAAAATGCAGCGAACTCAGTTGTTCTCAGCCCTGTTTGAGCGGTGCTTCCTCGCCGATGAGGGAACGTCCCCCTGGCTTCCATAGCAGGAGCAGCAGGATTTGACTCCCTGTGAATTATGACAGTTGGCATCTGAAACGAAGCGAAGATCAGATCTGAGATGGATTTTTGCCATCATGTTGCATTTCAAAGCTCGTATTACTTTGGCTGTGTTACACTGCAGCACACTGGGCCTCGTGGATGTGTCCAGGGCTGCCTCCTGTAACTGTACCCGGCACAAATGCACCACAATGCCCTGCTAAGGGATATTCTCTGCTTGCCAGCCAACACCTCGGCAGGGATTAAATCCACCAAAAGTAGGTATGTCCAATTGTTCCTCTGGATCAGCAAATAATTCATTACCCACATTATCTTTTTTTTTTTTTTTTTTGGAAATGTCACTCCATGTTGTAAATCACTGCTGCAAATGCCAGGGCAGGGATTTGTTTTACAGAGAAAATTAAATTTTAGGGCCAATTCACACAGTAGCTTTCCCCTTGAAGCAGAGCTGACCATCTCCAAAGGCAAAATTCACTTAGAGGATTTCCCTCCCTTCAAGGAGTGATTCTCCATGGGTGCAGCTCCTGCCTGGGCATATGGAATCATGGAATATCCTGAGCTGGAAGGATCAGCCAGTCCAAATGCACAGGCACCCTGCAAGGAAGCCAGAGAGGGGCTGTCCATCAGGAATTGGAGTGACAGGTCAAAGAGTGATGGGTTCAAACTCAAAGAGGGGACAGTCAGGTCAGGTATAAGGAAAAAATTCCTCCCTGTGAGGGTGGTGAGGACCTGGCACAGGTTGCCCAGAGAAGCTGTGCGGCAGGTCTGGGGGGCACTGCTGGACCCTGCAGGCAAAGCTGAGGGCAAATTCCCAAAAAGGATAGAGGCACTAATGTCTGGATCACAGAATCACAGAATGGGTTGGGTTGGAAGGGACCTTGAAGGCCACCCAGTGCCACCCCCTGCCATGGGCAGGGACACCTTCCACCAGCCCAGGTTGCTCCAAGCCCCGTCCAACCTGGCCTTGGACACTTCCAGGGATCCAGAGGCAGCCACAGCTTCTCTGGGCAACCTGTGCTGGCTGCACATTAATGACACGTATAATTAACCTCAGGATGTGCTTTTCCAAAGCCTCTGGGTTAATTCCAAAAGGAGGATGTGTACAGGCAGTTATTACCATTTAATTGCTGCTTTTAATAATGAGCCCAATCCAAAGCATTTTGTGAGTAGAAAGTGACATGGAATATCCTGAATATCCTGGGCTGGATTCTTGAGGATCATCAAGTCCAATGTCTCTGTGTTGGCCTTGTTGTTGTGGCATCGTTCAAACTGATGGTTTGTTGTTGCTGGGGATGTCAAGAAGCTGCATTTGTTGGGAATAAAGCAGGATTTATTTTCTGCATTAGTTAATGGCACTTCCTTCCCTCAGTCTGCATTAGAACTTGAGGGTACAAATCTCAAGCAGAGCAGCAAAACTCTTAGTAACACTTTAACAGGATTTATTAAGTTTGTTTGCTTGAATAAACCTCAGAATCCTCAAGCACTTTCTTCTCTGAAGATTAACAAGGAACCTGGTTCCCTGACACTGTGATTTCAGCATGTGATGGGTGTCTTTCTCCCTTTAGAGACCCCAACCTACATCTTTTTAGCTGGCACAAGGGGCACCAACCCCAAAGTGTGCACCTGTACTGGGGAGTTCCCAAGCTCAGGGGTTACACAGCGTTTCTCCAGCAGGTTTTTAAGCCATTCCAGTCAAGTAGGTTCAAGAGATTCTTCGTGCACATAAACCTGTGTCACCAATACACACCAGCACAAATCTGCAGGATATTTACCCAACACAAATACTGCTACGTGCTAATTTTAGGAGCCATTTTTACATCACCAAGAGGGAAAAACATCACACACCTTTACTGTGTGAGCATCAGTTGGGAAGAAATAATATTGTAACTCATGTACTTGAAGAAAAGTTTATAGCTATTATTTAATGCCTGTTACACCCCAGTTCCTATCAGTGTGTGGGACTTGTTTGCTCTTCATGTTTCTCCTTGTACTTTACTTTCAGTCTCTGCCATCTCTCCCCTGTTGTTGGCCTTGCTCAGGTAATGAGCTGTTGAACATTTGGTGCCAATTAGGAGAAATTCCAGGCTACTGATACAGTTAGAGATGTTGATTCTGATCTGGACCAGGTTCTGATCCATCCCTTCCAAAGGAGACCAACACCAGTGACTTCAGCTGAGTCACTCCTGATTTATAGGTCTGAGTTATCCCCAATAAAGGGCCTGGCCCTGCCTATTTCCCTGGTCCAGTTCTGTTTGCTTTGGGGGATTAATTATCCTGCAGCTTGGACAGGGCTGACTATGAGCTCCTGAACCAAATGCAGGTCTGAATATGCTTTAGTACTTATGAGAAAGACCCTTTGGATTGGGTTTGGAGCTTGGGATTCAGAGGTTGAATTCCAGCTGGAGTGATCTTAGGCAAGCTGCTGAACCTCTCCTCCAAGCTTATCTGTTCCACTTACACTACAGATACCTGGTTTTACTGCAAAACCAAGAGGTGCTGCTCAGGAATTTGGTGCTCAGGGAATGGGAGAGGGAAACACTCTGAATTTTTGAAACACTCTGAATGCCTCCTGTTGAAACTTTTTCACTTTGAACAATCTTTTCATGCCTATACTGAAAATATTAACAGCCTGTTTGTGGAAAAAAAAAGAAGTTTCTATTTCCATCTGGAAAATGACTGAAGGGTATGTACGAAATTAGGGCTGGCCTGTTGGAACATTAACAGATTTGTCACACTCTTAGTCTCAGCTAATCCATGCAGAGTTGGGAAGAAAGCAAGTCAGTGTGGATTTGGGAGCTCCTCACTGGGTGAAGGGCTGTTCAGAATGCAGAGCAGGGATGTCCCTAATGCCTCCTGAACTCTGAGATGCTGGTTTGCACCTGGAAGTCACTTGTGAGGGAAATCTGCTGCATCTCACAGAAGACAACTGTTGTACACCTAAGTCCATTCCTGTTCAACCCACCCCAGATACACGGAGTGCCACTGATGGCAGAATCCCCGGGGAAAGGCTTGGAAAGGGCTGCTAATGGATCTGGAAAGCTGAGAAAGGGAAACAGTTGAACACTGCACATGCACTTGGGTATGTGCTCCCTGCCACTGTACCAGCTCAGTGCTCATCTTCCAACCAGTTCTGCTGACAGAATGAGACTGAAGTGTCCAAATTCCAGTGTGTCTTTGGCACAGCTGAAGCCCCCAAAGTTTGATGTGCTGTGGGTAAATATGCAAGAGGCCCAATCCTTTGCAGTACCTTGTTCAACACTGATCAACCTGGAAAACAGGCAGAAATAGGGAAGAGCAGATCTTCTCCCTGACTTACACTGGATCTACTATTTTCTCCAAACAGGCCTCTGTTTGAATCAAAATGGGAGAAGATGCAAAGAAATATGCACAAACACCTGTAATTTCCCATTCCATATTCAATCAGAGAAGACTTGGGAAATCAATGCATTTTGCTGCATTTCCCTGTGCATATACACAGCTAAGGATGGCAACTGTACTTCACACTGAAGCTGTGCTTTGATCTCAGGGTATTCATTTTTAATTTCTGTTTTGGTAGCATTTATCCCCAAACCTTTCTGCCTGGAACCTGGGGTTTCTGCACACACCACACTTTCTGTGGGAAGCACAGGCCAAAAGAGACAAAGGCTGAAATGCAGAGGCTGCAGGAGGCTGGCACTTTTGTAGTGCGGGTTTTGTTTTTTAGGGTTTTTTTTTTTGCTGTTGTTGCTGCATTCCAGTTCTGATCCTATCTGCTATATCATAGCCTGGCTTCGCTCCCTCATGGTTTGATGTCCCAACTTTTCCTTGTTAGCACCAGGAAATCATAAGCTTATAGTGAGTGATAGCCAGTAGGTCTGGGATTGATTACAAACAAAAATCCTAGATAAGATCATAAATTTAACCCATCCCTGTGATGTGATCGTATCAGGATTCAAGTACGCCTAAAAGTTGTTTCCGATTTTCAGCCACTTCATCTGGTTTCCATCCATCCCAGCTGGGAGAGAGGTACTCTCGTGGTGGACTCTAATCCATGCCAGCCTGGCTTGGAAGAAACCCTTGTTTCTGTTATTATTGTATTATAAAATGGATAGAAATGCTTTAGACAGGATGGACATTTCAAGGAAGATCAGCTCAAGCACTGCTGAGATAAAACTGGCTTGAATAAGAACACAGGGCTGCTTTCCTGCCCTGCTGCCATCCCTCCCATTCCCTTCCTGTTTTAACAACCTGAAAGTCAGGGCACAAACACTAGAGACAAAATCTGTACTTGATAATTCATTAGGAAGAGCAACTGAACCAACCCGATGCGGTCGGTCCCAGCAAACCCAAACGCCGAGATGTTTAATGCCCATTTCTCCATTTCAGGAGGAGATATTTGTGCTCCTTCTGGCACTGCTGCTTATCTGCTTCCATATTCCCCCTCCATCCGAGCTGGCAGCTCCCCCTCCCGTAAATGACTGCTGGGATGCAGCCCCAGTGCCTGGGAGCAGCCTGAGCTTTCCGCCCTCGGCAGCGCGGCAGCCGAAGCTCTCCCACATCCATCCCCTCACCCCGTGGAACCAGGTGATTTAATGTTACTGTTGCTTTAACGGCCTCATCGCTGCTCTGGCTACACAGTAGTTGTCTCCTGTGTGACTGTGCCTGGGAAAATCTATTACTGGAGTGCCATTAATCTGAGGCTGCCGCCTCTGGCACTTTCTGACTCTTCTATTTAATGGGCCTCTGCTTCCGGAGCTCTGGAGACCTGCTGTTTTCCTCTCTTGATCAGCTTTGTTTAATTATCAAAATATTTGATGCAGAAAATTGACATTAGTTGTGAAGGTTCCTGCCTTCCTCCTCCTTGCAGCCCTCTCTCCCAGCTTTGGAGTGACATTGAGATCTTCGCCTGTTCCACCTTCACCTTAAAACAGCAAATCTCGGGCAGGACCGTTCTCTGTCCCGGGCAGAGGCTGCATTAGAGAGCCCCAGGTAACTGCTGCGACCCCTGTGCTGGGCAGGTACAGCTTCCTGCAGCCAGGTGGCATTCCTGAAAAGCTGGGAGGAGAGGAGCCCTCTGGGTTCCTGGGCCTGGCTCCAGGCTGAGCTCGCTGGTAAATGAAGGCTCAGAGAGGTTCAAAACCATGGCAGCCCTTTAGAGCTGAGATTTCCACCCTGGCTTCCCACCCTGTTGTCAGAGCAGGAAGATTTAGGTAAGGATGGAACACGAGTACCAGTGATGTTCTTTCCTCACATGTGCCTGTTTGCTCCACTGCACTTGTTCCTTACTACTGCTCTTACTTCCCTCTCTTTCTCCACTGCATGGGCTCTACTGTCTTCACAAGATCCAGGCAGACCATAAGGAAGGTGAGTAAAGTACAGCTGGGGCCCATAAAAGTTATCCAGTTCACTATTGCAGCGACTTTCAACGAGTAAATCACATTCCAGCAACAATTATCCTTGTTTACCAGCAAAACCCTACATGCTGCTGTCACCCTCAAACTGGGATTAATTGCTGTTTGATGTTTGTGTAGTTTATTTGGGTCTCACCAGGTACATAAACATTTCCAACTCCCCTTATTAAATTCTTTTCAAAGGAATTATTTTTTCTAATTAATTAACATTAGAAAGCTCTCAGAGGAGCTGGGATGTTTGAACAAAGAATTTTACAATGATAAAAATAACATTTAATTGAAGCCAGAACATTTTGCAGAAGGACATGGATTTTGATGAGGAAGCTTCTGGGCATCAGAGTGTTTCCTTCAGCCCAAGACAAAGGGACACACCGAGGGAACGGGTGACCAGACACAAGTGAATTTTGCCACTGCTCTGGTGATTTTGTTCTCACCCCATGCAGATACAAACAAGCCCAAGGTCTCCAAACCTTGCAGTGCTGTGTCACAGTGTTGCTTTTCAGCTGCTTTTGTGCTCGGATGACCCTGCCAGGAGAAGGGAAAGTGCCTGGGCTGAATTCTTCCCTCCCTCATAGCTGAAGTAGGGAACACCCCCCTGATATTGTGTAGTAGACAGCCAAGTGTTACTCTTTGGGCTCAGGTTTTTAGCAAATTTTCATCAGAGCTTCCAATCTGCCCTAAGTAAAGGGGCAAATGGATGATTCATAAACATCGACCCGTTAGCCACTAGTCCTTGGTTGTCCAATAAAAAATAATAAGAAGGAACAAGGTTCCTGGGTTCTTCCCCCTTCCCCCTTGCAAGGTTTAATCTTGTGTGGTTTAAATTCTTCAACATCTCTCTTGCACTGCTTTTATACCTGGAATATTTTTGTTGCAGCCAGTGAAGTTACCTGTGTGTAATTCTGTATTAATGCACTGCAGGCAGCTCCGGCCCCCTCAGATAAGTGGTGAGTGCACTGCAAGAGATAACGAGATTCTGCCTTTCCTTGTGAATAACCACTGCTAAAAGATCAGTGATAAACCTCGTGCTGTTTGGGCTGTTCATTGCATCACAAATTTGGGCATAAGAAAAAGGCAACACCTCGAGCTTCATTTACTCTGCAAATGAAAATAATCATAAAGATACAAAGCACCAAGGTGCAAAATGAGTTTTCCAATTCATAAGCACAAGCCACCACGAGTTAAAACCTCTTGGTTTCTTCCCAGAGTGCCCCAGGCAATAGTTTTCATATATATTTCTCCATGGTCAGAAGTCAGAGCAGACCACTGCTATCTAAGACCTTGACTTTTTTTCCCTGACAGTTACAATTATTACAGCCCGGGGGACTCATTTTCTCAGTCTGGCCACCCGCTGACCCAGCCTGCAACCAGAATACACTTTAAAACAAACACCAGCTCAGCTCCCCTCTCCTCCTTCTCCTCCCCCACCTCTGGACTATTTTTACACCGCGCCCCTGCAGAAGGATATTAACCACTATTGCTGAAGGCACAATCACATTATCAGCACCATTCCCTCTCCCTTTCTCCCTCTCCTCCCCCCAAAGATAAATTTTTTATGTTGCTATTTTCTTCTCTTTTGTATTTGGCATTCGATATTTACGTGATAAACTGCAGAGCTGCTGCTAAATGGGCCCTGATACAACTTAATAAATACATAACAACATCCAGACTGCACCCTATTACTGCATCCTGGGCTGCCAGGGAGCCTCGGAGATAATGTCTGCTGAAGGGAAGTTAAGCCTTACTATAGGGAAAATAGATACTTTCTTATTCTGGAATAATTAATGGCATGCAATGAGCTGGCTGACAATCCCGTCTCTCCCTGTTTGCCTCTCTGAAGTGCACACACACACACACACATACAGTGTTTCCCTCTCCCAATCCCTGAGCACCAAATTCCTCGGGATGAATATGAAGGAAAACACAACTAACAGTTTGTTACTCGTCTCCCGTTGTCTGCTGTCTCGGCCAGGAAAGGTCCACGAGGAAAGCCTGGCTGAGCTTCAGAAGGGTGTGTGGAGCTGCCCCACTGAACTGAGGTGATTCAGAGAGCACAGCGAGACCTCACTTAGAGACATGGAAGGGCACAGAGCAAAACTGTACAGACAGGAGGGCAGATCCCAGGTACTGACCTGGGAGGGAGGGAACTCACCTTCACCTGAAGTGCACAAACCTTTCTCTGTTCTCAGAGTTTAATATTTCTAAGGTTTTTTTCCAAACTTATAGCATATTTATTTATTTATTTATTTATTTATTTATTTATTTCACACAGAAAAACATTTAATCCAGGAAATCGTTGATTACACCATGGACAAAAATACACCCCCCACATATGCCAAGCACTGACCAACATTCAGTAAGAATCATCACTCCAAGTCCTGGAAACACAGATTCCTAAAATCCCACAGTGTTTTGGGTTGGAAGGGACCTAAAAGATCATCCAGTTCCAACCTCCTGCCATGGGCAGGGAACCCCCCCTCAGATCCTCAGTTGTTTCTTCAGGAGTTGCTACCCAGGCATCCCATTAACCAATGCTGGGATATCTTTTTATGGAAGTAGCATTTCCTTGTTTAATTCCTGATGATGAGACTGGTCAGAGAGTCGGTGTGAAAAATCAGCATGAAGGTGACCTGTGAGGATTGTACATCTCTGATCTGCACGACATAACTGTAGCTCCTATACTACACACACACGTGTGTTGTTATCATTCCAGGAAAAAAAGGAGAAATTATTCCAGAGTTTGTATCAACCAGAGAAGAACATTTAAAAAAATACTTCAGCAGCCTCTAAAATCTCAGTGTTTTTGATATGAGCAGTTTTGCCCGTGATAATACAGGTGCAGAGGATGAATGCTTGCACAAACCCACATCCACGCATGGACACATGGGGAGGCACATTCAGGAATCGTTCCTCTAATTCCCCCCTACTTTCCTTTCCCAAAATGGCTGTCTTTTCTTTACCAGAGTCTTTTCCAACTGTGTCCTAATTGCTGAAACCTTCAGCATAAAGTACCATCAACCAAAATGAAGCGAGGCAGACTCACACAAGCTGCAAAACTTTGCAACACAAAGCCACTTCACAAAGAGTTTGGCTCTATAGAAACCCCAGTGAATGCCAGGAGGAATCCCAGAAAACTTTGCATGATGCTTCAAAATGCACCCCAGGGATGCCGAGCTTGTTACCTCCTGACACCATCTCTGTGAAGGGAACGCTCCCAGGGCTCTGCTTCCCCCGGGGTCCTGGGCATTCAGCACCAGCGCTGGGCAGTTTCTGGTCTCACAAAGGAGACAACAAGGACCTTTGATTGCCCCGTTGAAGCTCCTGGTAAGCAGCAGGTCACCTCCCTGCAGCCCCTCTGAGCCTGGATGTGAAGGTATTTTCATACCCACTTGACAGGTGACTCTTTTACCAGACAGGGTTGTCAGTGCTGCTGGGGGTTATCTGGATTTAGCTGTAGGCAGGAACTGAACCACAATGAGCATTCAAAAAGCTCACTGTTCTTCGTTTGTTTAGAGACAAGCCATCTTAAACTTGTTTGAAGCCTTTTTTATTGAATTCACACTCTTGTGCCAAGCACTGAAAGATTTACTTTGGCTATTGCTGGAAGATGGAAAGCATATGAATGCGTGGCTGGCTGCCAGCTGAGGGTGAGCTCTGAAAGCTCCGCTACAATGGAGGGTTACAGGGAACAAATGTGAATGCAACGGGCAGACGTGACTAAAGAGGGGCTTTGGCATTCAAAGAGCTGCCGGAGGTTTAATCCGGCGACTGAAGTAGGGTCAGGAGATAACACGTCGAACCTGGAGAGCTTTTCCCCGGGCAGCGGGCGAGGAGGGGCAGCCACAGGTACCCGCGTGTGCTCCCTGCGCGGTGCCAGCTGCTCCCTCCCCTCCCGGCTCCTCCACATCTCCATCTGCAGAGCCGCACACCCAGTTGGACTCATCCAAGGCAAGGTACCCCAATGGCTGTTGTGTATTTCTTGCAGATGTTGCCGTAATTTTGTTGTGGTACAATTTGACATACGACTCCCTGCTGCATCCGAAAGGGGCACATTATCTCAATTAATGTTTCACAGCAAACACGGCACTGATAGTATTCATGGGACTAAAGACTATTACCATTTGCATGGTGACTAGCACAAGAATTATGACTATGTGTGTTTTCTGCAGCAAAATTTGCCCTCAGGCTCCCTTTTTTTTTTTTTTTCCCCTTTTTGGCTTGTGACAATGTTCCCTTTTTCTTCCTCCTTCTGTTTTGATTTCTACTTAAAGTTTTATGGCTCTGTCCCCTCCAGGGTGCTATTATCTTGTATGCTAATAGGGCTATGCATATTCTATTAGCGTTGTCAGTGTGAGATAAGAGGCACATTCTGTAAGGAGCACTCAGGGGGTAATAATCCCAGCAAGGGGTCTCAGTGTTAGTACATTATCAGTCATCTTCACATTTCAGTGGAGCCTGTTTATGCACCTCTTCAGCTGCGCAACTCAGACACTGAAAATTGCTGAATGTTTACGGAAACTGTTGTAGAGGAACATAATGGGGTTGGAGATTGACTTGATAGAGGAGCCTTCTCCCTTGTCGCTTCCAGATACAAGATGTTTGGAGCTGGATGCACTAAGTAGGATAATATGTTATATGGCAGTTAGCAGCTCAGAGCAGGGGCAGCTCTGTAGGAAAAGCTCTGTGAAGGGTGCAGACAATTCCTGTTCCCTCAGAGATTTCTCTTTTTTGTCATCCTTTACCTGGGAACACTCGTAACACCCATCTGCCAGCACCTCCTTCACACGGGCAGCAAGGCTGACACTCTTCATGCTCTTTTAGGCTCGAACTTGAATAATTACAAGCAAGTAGGGCCCATAGAGAGAAAATTAGTGACAGCACATGAAGGGCAAATGAGTAACTCTTTGCAGCTCTGTGGCAGTTAAAGGGCATTCCTGGGTGGCAGCAGGGGCAGTGGTGTGTGAAATAGGTGTCAGGCCAAGGTTTTCCTCAGCTGGTGGGATTTCTGTGCTTGGATGTGACTCTTGTTTCTTGCAGTTCACCAAGACCCACAACGATTCAGGGCCAGAGTCCTTCCAGGGATGGACATCTGCTCTGGTCCACCCTCCACTGGGGCATTTCTTGGGCTGGCAACCAGCAAGTCCATCATTTACCCAAAAAATTTGGTCTCTCTTTCTACTCCTCTGACAGCACAGCTTTGAGGAGACCTTTCACAGTGTTAGATAATTTTAGTGGAACTTGTAGGAGAGAAAGTAAAGGACAGTGTTTGTTCTTTGTATGTTATGTTAGAAATAAATGTACCTAAATGGCGTTTTAATGGGGTTTCTGCCTGTTTCTCAGTAATGTAGTTACTTCTGTTCCAGCACTAGTATTGTATTTATTTGCTGTCTGACACCTGGATTATGATGGGACTCAAAGTTATCATTTAGTTGTGCAAAGGATGGGAAGAAAAAGGGGGTTTTGTTCATTTCTTAGGTGGGATCTGTGATTAGGTCTAAAACTAGGGACTTTGTAATAAATTCAGTGCTCGATTTTGCATAATCAGGGAAAATTTAAGGAAAAGAATCTAATGGGGAAGAAAAAAACCCAGAGGTGTGGAACTAACCTCATACTCAGAATGTAGGAACAAACAATTTCCAGAGACAGAGAAACTTTCACTGTTCTTACAGTAAAACTTTTATTTTCTCTGTGAAGTAGAACAGTAAATGCTGCCATGGGCAAAGCCTTCAGGAGAGCCTGAAAATGTCACTCAAAACTATGCAAATTCCAGAATGCAGAGGTGCCTATTAGGTGATCTAAACTCCATGGCTGGGCAGCAGCAGCTGTGTGCTGGCTCCAGCAGGGAGAAAAGGGCTGCTTTGGATCACTCCTGCAGTACTTCAGATTGCACATGGATATGAACACTCACTCCTTACTTTAAAAATATTTGTCCTTGACATTTCCAGACACATGGCTCACACCAAATGTATGCAGCTCCATCTCCTGAGGGTCTCGAGATTAAAACCCCTGCTTTCTCACCTTGTGATCTGGCATTAATAGCTGATAGAAAAATCACATACATGACTGACATCTTCCTAGAAATGTGAGCCTGTGGAATTAATGAATGCCATGCAGGAAAGCAGGGGTCAGTTTGGAAATAGGATTTCTGTTGCCAGCCATCCAGTCATGAACTGGACAATCTGCCGTTCATTTTTTCTGCTTCAGCATTGAGGGAAAATTGGTCTGGAGAATAAAGCAGGGGGGAAATGGGCAGCTCTGCTTCTCTGGCCACTGGAGGTTGATGGGCTTGTATAACTCGTGGAAATCAGGCTGACTCCTGTTTCTGTGCCCTTAGCACGTTCTTTGGCTGCTCAGTTCTTTATCCTGCTGTTTATCCGCGGGATAACTCTGGAAATCTGCAGATCCAGAGGCTTCTGTGGCTCGAGGGATGGAAGGTCAGACCCTGTGTGATGGTTGGGTCAGTGGGGACAGACCCTGGGCTGAGCCACCAACCTCTGGGTGCTCCCTGAAACGTCAGGGGAAGGGTGTCCTCACCCTGTCAGTGGGACAGGGATAATTCCAGCCCAAAAACTCATCAGCTGCTTGAGACAACTGGGGGATGGGACATGGAAAACTCAGTCCTGGGGAATTTTAAACCTCTTCCAGCAGGGCAGTACAGGGATGTACCTTGTCTTGTGGTTTGGGGAACTCCTTTCCCCACAGCAGTGATAATATTTTTATTACTTGTTTTCTGCTTTTTCTGCTGCGTCTGTCTCCAGATTTGTCAACACTGGTCTTGTCAGAGTGGTCAGGATGAATTTACATTAACATGCTGAAATACTATTATTCATAAATGAAACAGCTCAGCCCTTGTACAACCTTTGTCATCGGCACGGATTTAAATTGCTACAAGTTCTGCACAACTAGTGATGATCTCCATGAAAAAACTGCACTTTCCAGAAGCTAAAACATACCCAGGACAGACCCATGCAGTGCTTTCTGTTACTGTTTGGAAGCAGAGCCCCCAAAGCCCCGTTTGCCTCAGGCTGGGGGCTCTTTGGTAGTGTAGGAGAAGCACCGAGAGTGCCACGCCAGGGACTGTCCAACCCCTCCTGGAGCTGAGCTGGGAATGCCCAGGGACCGAGCTCAGCCTCCCCCAGAGCTGGGCAGGAGTCCCTGGGCTGGGGGACACGGTGGGACCCCCGTTCCCTCCCTGTCTGAGAGCCATCCCACTTCCCTCCCTGAGCACAGCAACGCTGCACGGGCAGAAATGTGGAAGCAATTACTTTAAGAGCCGTCTTCTGGGCAATTCCCAAAGAGACATCAGACCCTGTATTTATGAAGCCTATTGCATCGGGCCCTAATGAAGCAATTAAGCAAAGGGTCCTCTGTGTTTGATCTAAATGTGGTAATTTTTACAAAAACATCGCCGAGTGATAGATACCCATAACTCAGGGTCCTTAATTGTACTTAATTTGTTTGGAATACGAATGTGCATTTAATTAAGCCAGGGCTTTGCCCACATGTTTAAAGAAGGGCTGTCAAGGAAAATTAAGGCCCAGTTTGTTTTCAAAGTTACTGGTTTTTATCAGGCCAGGACAGCGATCTTCGAACAGAAGGTTACAGATAATTAGGCAGAGACCTCCAGCCAAAAAAAAAAAAGAAATCCAGAGACACTGTACAGCTGAGAAAGCAGGAAGGGAAACCCCTTGATGAAGAAACATAAGAATGGGCTGTTCACGTAGGAAAGTCATGCATGGCTAGGATTTGGTAAATGGGACCCGTTGGCTCCAGTGTGGTTTGTGTTCCTGAACTGCAGCTCTGGTGGTGTCTGAGGGCAGAGGGAGCTGGTCCAGACCCAGGGGACACGGAGAGCCCATGGCAGCACCGTGGGACAGCCACGGAATGGGGGGGACAGAAAGCATTCTGGCTGTTCAGTGCATTTCTAGACATAAAGGTGGGCTGGGAGAGCTGGTTTTTAAACGTCCCTCCCCCAAGCACAGAAATACAGGAGGTGCTTGTTGACCTCCTGGGAAGAATGTTAGTCTGGGAGTTTATTCCCTGATGAGCAGAGCTTTGATTGCTGATACTGTTATGAAGCAGCACTGGGCACTTTTTTCATGCAAAAGGTGTTATTTCAATAGAAGTGGCACATAGGGAGGAGAGCACAAGGAGCAAAACGCTGAGCACCTGTGCATTTAAATCCAATTTTTGTTCTTCAGTGAAAAATTAAAGAATGCAGATAAAAATTAATAATGCTTCAGCACATGAAGAAAAGGTGATTTTTGATATTGAAAAATTGGTTTCTCAGCACAACAGCAAACAGAGTCCATGTGTAACCTCTGCTTTGGGGCTCCTCAAGAATTGCACACTGGCTGTCAGCATTTGTAATGCCATGGTGAGACATTTATGTCAAGAGATCCTTACGGAGGAAAATAGTTGTCGTGGTGTTACCTTGAAGTTTGAGTAGGTAGAGAGAGAGAGAAACTTGTCTTCAGAAAGAAGAACATCTGAAACAGGGCTGAAAACTGAACTCAGCATCCCCCCAGAGAGGGAATGCAGGGTCTGACTGGGACACAGTCATGTTTTCTGCAGAGTTTTGACAGGCCACTCTGCTGATGACAATGGCAGGGGACTTTAATTATGGATCATGAAAGGTGTGGAGGATCAGGAGATTCTGAAACAAAAATTGTAAATTCTACATAGTATTATCTCCCGATTCTGGGGAATCAACCAATTCACTGCTAAATGAAGCTGGGGAGATGGTACCTGCCCTTCTCCTCTTGGGTGGCTCAGTTGAAAAGCTGGCAAAATACCCAGAACAGCTTCAGCCCTAATTTAGTATAAAATTAGTCGACTTAAAATAAACAGAATAAAATAAAATAAATCCTATGGCATTAGAGTTCCCTTGGCTGGATCACCGTGTGCCTCACCAAGATTTATGGCACCTGTCACTGGAACAGAAGGAATGTCCAGCCCAGATGTAGCAGGGTCCTGTTGGCTCCTGACATTACAGGCTTGTGGAGAGTCTGGAGATCCCAAAATAAGATGCTAAAGGGGAAAAATGCTGTGGGAGAGCAAGAGGGTGCTGAGTGGTAGCGGGGAGGCAAAGCAAAGGCAGGGAGATGGTGAACTGTGGCAACCCTGGGTGCCCTCAGCACCCCAAAGCCCTGAGGAGGAGGAGGTCACTGGTGTTTGATGTCTCTGCTCAGCACATTGAACCAGTTTGCAAAGGCAGGCCCAGAACACAATTCTTCCCGTGGTAAATGAGTGTGTCAGCTGCTTCACCCTCTTACGGGTGTTTAAAATTTTTGCAGCAATAACAGAGAATTTGAAAGGACATCAGAGGTGGATTTACGGGACTCCTGGGAAATCAACTGTTTCCTGTTTCAACAGCTTCTTCATCATAACTTGCTTTCTCAGTCTCTGAATGATGTTCCATTAATCTTGGTGTGCAGTGATTACTGCTAAATGCAGAGCTGGGCTGAACCTCAATTTGTGAAATAACCTTTTTTTGTCTCTTCAGCGAGTCCAGCGTGGTAAACTTTGGGCAGAGCTCTACTGACCAAGTGGGTAATTGTGTTCCAATGCATCCTGTGAATAATGCAGATAAAAAAACCTCCAGTGAATAATTCATTTTGCCTCCACTCATTTTGAATTAGCCTATTCATGTATGTATCCTTTCCAGCCTGCCTGTCTCCTGTGTGTGCGTGGATTTACATAGCAATGTTGTAATTCACAGGTACTTAAATATCAAAGCAGTGGAGCTGCTACTCCCTGCATGTGTTCCTGACTATTCTGGGGGATTGCATATGTATAAATAAGCATTATATGCTGTACCATAAAATTCAGGACTTGATTTGCAGATGAAACATGACACACTGTTTGCTGCTGTGATGGCTATCTAGGATTAATATTAAAAAACTTGCAAATGAGGGCAGATCATTTTGGCCTGGCTATAAATTAAAGAACAAGTATTTTGGGTTATTCAGCGCTCAGATGCCAGTTTTCTGCAAGGATGTGTATTGCCAAAAATCAGATTACACTCACAACTCTCCTTTTACCTTGGCAGTGACTTCTGGATCCTCAGTCAGGCCAAGCCTGTGAGCAGGAGGAAGGACTTGCCTTTAGGGATGGTGTTCCCTGAGGAGTGTGGACAGCACTGGAAGTGCCTGAGCATCACTGATAACCTGCCTGCAGCTCAAGAGAGGGTGTGGAATCTCCCTCACCGGAGACATTCCAGAACGGTGTGGACACAATCCCGTGCCATGTGCTCTGGGGTGACCCAGCTTGGGCAGGGAGGTGGGACCTTCCAAGCTGACCCCTCCTGGGTTCTGTGAACGTTTGTAACAGGTTCATCTGAGCAGCAGCAGGAAGGAGCCTGTTCTCTGATGGGGTCGGGTGTGTCCGAGGGGTTCTGAGGAGCCCCAGAGTCTGGATGGACACCTCGACTGCACACAGCTCTGCCCTGGCTCTGGAACAGGCACCATCCACACCTAAAACTGTTGGTGGGTGTTGGTGGATCCCTTGGTCAGGCTGCTTAATTTCTGGCTCTGGGGGATGAGGTACCGTGACAGCCAGTGGGACTGACTCAGTGGTCAGGGCTGCAGGGAAATTCCCGAGGGAATCTGTTCACAGCACATTCCCCTGCCCCAGACAGCCAACAAGTTGTGAGGATGCAGCTCCTAATGAGGGCTGGCAGGGCAGATGGTTTATCTGTGACTGCCTGGGAGCTCCTGCTCTGCAGAGAGAGGCAGACACTCCTTGTGTCTCCTCGTCCTGGGCTTTTCTGTTTCCAGTCCATTACAGGTGACACAGCTGATGAGGAGCCTGTCTGTCAGCATTGTCCCCGAGGGGAGAAACCTCATCCCTTCCTGTGCTCACACCACAACTGGCTGCCCACGCTGTTCAGATGATGCTGGGTGAGGAGAAGCTCCACTGGGAGCTGGATCCCAGCCCTCCAGCAGGGCAGATCTGCACAGGGTTTGTCTGGACCTGCCAGGACAGTCCAGGGGCACCTGAGTGCCAAAGTGACCTGTCTGTGACCACCAGAGATTCTGCAGCAGGGTGGGGGTGGATTGTGGGGCTTTGCATCCCAAAGCATCCCTGTGACCAACTGGAACAGAAATAACACATCTGCCTGTCACTGCTGATGGATCTGTGTGCTGTTCACTGGTCTGAGCCGCAGCTCCAACTGGAGCTGACCTCCTGTACCTCTGCCAGACTCCCAGTGCTACTCTCCAGTGCCCATTTATGAGGAAGAAAGGCAAGACAGACACATATATCCATATGTGTGTGTATTTGTATTTGTTTAAGTGTTCTCCCATATCACACTGGTGTGAGCTTCCCTTTCTCTGGCTCCATAATACTCTCTTTTTCCCTTCTTACAGCAATTCTAACTCAGTTTATTACAGTTTTCTGTCTGATATTCCAGAAATTATTTTTCTAGGGTTAATCCCTAACCCCCAGCAATACCACTGGGAAGGCTGTATGGCAGGCTTGAAATAGTTCCTACTTGGAGCAAGCAGCCTTTTCAAGTCTTTATTTATAATTCACGGATTGGAGAAACTGGAGCAACAATTTTGGGGTATAATGCATTACTCTGCTGTAGTTTTGTCTGACAGACCTGTGCTAATTACCCTGTGTGGGTTTGATAGAGAGCCAAGAATGGGTTGTAGAAATATGTGTATCACTAAAACTTAGGTCCCCAAAGTCAAAAGTAAAACAAACAGTTAGAGATCATTATCTGAAGCAGACCCTTGCTAGCTGGGTACAGAAAAAGTCATTCCCATGTTTTGTGTTTCTTTTCTTTTCCCCTTTAGATCCAAGTAGTATTTCTGTCTGTCTGTGGAAATACCTTGATTTTGTGCAGTCAGGGCAGACAGTGCAGTTATTCTCCTCCTCTTTGGAAGGCTCTGCTGTGGACTCTGTGTGGCCTTCAGTGAGTCACTTAACCTTCCTGTGCATCAATTTACTCATTTGTAAAAGGAGTATTATAATAATAGACACCCCTGGGGGCTCTTCCAGATTTAAATAATTAATGTGGCTAAAGCAGTTTGTGAGCCTAGATTATAAGTGCTAAATAAAGGCAGTATATTAATATTTTTTTAGTCCAGCTCCTTATAGAAAGAGCAAAGCAATAGCGTGGTAAGTGTTGGGTTTGAAGCTGGGAGTTAATGTGAGCATCAGAGTATTTTTCATTTCTATGGTCCCAATTCAGAGGAGCTCTTAAATCCATTTTTAATTTTAAAATGCCCATTTTTACCCCCCAGTCTGCCAAGCTGTTTGGGTCTGGCCCTGTGGATGGAAGAGGGGGATCAGCTGTGCTCGTGGGTGTCCCTGTGTTTATCCTCCTGCATTTGTGACCTCAGCAGGACCATCCTTGGCACAGGAAAACAACAGCCAGGATGTCTCACCCGCCTCGCAAAATTCATCTGGGATGCAAATCGATAAATGTAACGGGAGAGAAACTCCAAGCTGTGCATTTGCAGGGAGCAGAGGGTTTGTGGGATGGATGGAGGCTGCTGAGCATGACCTAATGCCTCAGGAAAAAACAGCAGCCCCAGACCTCAGCATCCAACCAGTCTGAATATTGAACCAGAGGTCCTTGAGTAATTGTCCTTTCTTCACTCCGGGGGTGAAAAGGGTACATTAGACATTCACCAGCAGCAAATGGCACCTGACATCTCTTTAAGTGAAAGTCAGCTTGGAATTTTTTTTAATGGCCAAGCATAAATCTTTTAAATTATAAATCAATAAATAGTTAATTCAATAATAGGAATCTTTTAAATATTTAATGAGTCATATGCAGAATGGCTCTATAACTGGATGTTGATGGAACTGTGTCAAAGGAATTTGAATCAAACTTTTCTAAACTCCCCATATTAAAATAGTTATTGATTCAAACATAACCTACGAGGACTGTTGCAAAAGCAAGGGGGGCTGGAGGGGGCTGGCATACATTTTCTCATCCAAGAAAATGTGAAACCAGCAGCTCATTTTTAATGATGGATTCTGGAGCTTTTCAGGTTGTATTAATGCTCCTGCTGCAAAAATGAGTAAGACCCTACACAGAGAAGATTCTGTGTGTGCATATTCATTAAAATTCTGGTTTAATGGCAGCTGTGCTCTTAAATAAAAGCTGTGGCAGTTGCCTCTTGTTAAAGGGCTCTGTAACCAAAGGGTTATCCAGACAGGGATATCCTCAACTATCTCCACTGGAAACTTGCCCAGAAGTTTATATTTATTTACCAGAGTTTTCAGGTGAAAGACAGTGGGAGTTGTATCTAAGGACACTAGAGCTGAATTTGCTCCTTTATGATTTTCTCTGAGGAGATCTGTAGTCTGGGTTCACTTATGAACTACGTGCTGCTGTAACTCAACACCCTCCTTAATTACCCTAAATTGGAGGCATTTTGTGCTGAATCCTCAGACCATGTTCAGTGCACTGTTATTCCATGGCAGAGGTGGCATCTTCACTTCCCAAATTACCACCTGGTTCATCTCTTTTCAGGTAAAATGGTGAAAGGATGGTGCTGAGAACGGGACGTGGGAGTTGCTCCAGTGGGGAAATACAAACAGGTAAGAGAGGCACAAAGGGAGGAAGGAAGGAAGGGATTGTCTGCAGATTTGCTGAGATTGGCTTTGCAGTGCTGCTGAATGACAGGTAAGTTTGCTCTGGGGATATTTAATAGGCATTCAGTGCTGTGTGTTCCAGAAACAGGAATGGTATTTGAGGGGGGAAAAAAGGCTTTAATCATAGGATTGTTAAGGTTGGAAAAGACCTGTAAGATCATCAAGTCCAACCATCAGGTTTGGAGCTTAATTCAAAGCTTGTTCACTATTTAAGGAGCTTCCTGCCTTGAAACCACTCAGCAAAAATAATTGGGGTGTCTACACTCCTTCACCAATGGCAGCAGTGAAGGCATTTGCCTCCTGAACTGATGAAACACGGTGTCAGGAACTCCTTATGGTGACACCTTGTTGTACCCGTTATCCAGATGGTTTAAACCGGTCTGTGTTCTGAGGAGGCAAAGCCTGGCTGCCCAGAATTGGTCTCACTGCCCTTGAGGGGCAGTCAGGACCAGCCAAAACCCAGGGCCAGTATTACCTGTGGTGGGACCTGCTGTTTGTTCTTCCCGTGCATCTGTAATCAATTGTAGTTGGTTCAATATTTGCAGCAGATTAGAGTTTCATTTGTATTCTGCACACCTCTGCTCTCTCCTCTGTGTGTGTGTGTATATATCTCTCTCCAGAAAAGCTGCTGCATATCCTTGTTGGGTTTTTTTTTCCCCCAGGATGACAGATACTGTAACAATGGCAGTAGATTAATATCTCCTTAATCAGCCAAATGAACATGACATACAAGGGTGACAGCTCAATTTGCTGCTAACAGATTGTGCCTATCACAGCCCTTCCATTCCGACTGATGGTTATTTCTGGAAGAGATCATACGGTTCTGGGAGGACTCCACGAGCTCTGAGACTGCCATTAAATACATCAAGTACCACATAGGTGTTACTCACCCGCCTGTCAGGACATTCCTGCCTGGGGAATGAAATGAGCCTTGACACGTGCAGAGGAGAGACACTGAGCTGGGGAGGGGGCTCTGGGTGTTACTGGCTGCAAGCTGCTGCAGGTTCCTCCAGTGCTTGGCATTTTTTGTTGGCTCGTGGACTGGTCCCTGTTGAAGTGTGGCCCAGACACTGGGGAGGTGCCCAGAGAAATGTCCTGGGGGGGAAGCACAGGAGGGGCAGCAATCTGGGGAGAAGGGACACACCAAATCTGAGCCCCACAACTGGCTGTGCTCAGGGTTTGTTTGCAGGTGGGGTTTCAGGAGGATCTGGTTCCTAATTCTGAAATTCAACCCACGGGGTTGAATCCAAATCTTCCTTTTCCTGCTTGCTGTGGTATTTCAGATGAAGTGACCCCAGGTACTGTGCACTCCTGGACCAGGGACAGGGCACTGGGTGGGCTGTGCTAAGGGCTGGCTTTGCTGATGGGCAGATCTGTCCCCAGCCCTCAAGGTCTGACCCTGCAGCCCCCAGTGCTCCTTTGGCGGGCTGTACCTGGACACTTGGCACTTGCTGGCTGAGCCCCACGGGTTTATTTTCACAGTTATCATCTCCTGCTCCTGTTGAGACACCCCCCAGTGCCCTGCCCACGCTGGTTTTGCAGTCCCACCCAAGTACATGAGCCACGTTTGCAGAGCTCTGCAGGGCCCATCCACGGACAGGGATCCCTCCAAACCTCCCAGCAGACTCACTGCAGCACACTCTGGTCCTCCTAGGAAGTGCTTTTGCACAGCTCCCAGCAGTTTGCTTCACTGCAGACAACAGACATGTTTATTTTTGAAAGGTAAAATGTAAGTAGTTTTAGCGGAAAAGATTTCCAAGGCAAAACTGACAATATATTACTGAAACAGTGGCATTAGGATACATCCATACAATTGTAATTATTAAACTCAACCCTTCCCATGTAGGGCTCTGTCATTCCCTGCACTTGCCACAATTTCTGTCATACAAATGTGTTCATTATTTTTATCATTTTTTTTCTTCTTATTACAGGTTTTGCCATAAGAATAACTCATCAAGGTTTTATGACTAATAAATTCTCTAAATTACAGAGTCCAAGGATGCATTACTTTAATTTTTTCCTCCATATTCTGTTTTTAATTGCCATGTTATTTCCCACTTGAGTTTTTTAATGACTCACTAGGCTTAAGGGGAAAGAACAGAATTGAGTCCCACAAAGATCTTGCATCAAGTTTTGGACACCTCAGAAGGGAAGTCCTACATTAAGGAAGGAAAAATGTGACTTGTGTGTCTCGAAAGGAGACTTCAGATTTGAAGTGTTGAGGATATTCAAACAAAACAAAAACCCTTGGGAAAGCCCCAGACCAGGTATTGTTTATTAATTATTGGAGCAATTATTTCTAATGAGAAATGCAGTCAAGATGTCCGTGGTTTTTGCAAGATACAGATATAAGCATGACCTTTAATGTGTTAATGGATCTCCTGGGATCATTTCGGAGTTCTGAAGACTAAATTTAGATGTGCCCTGAAAAACTTCACGAAATCAGGACTGGAGGGAAGAAAAGGTGACATTTTTGGTAGCAAATTCTGTCTGTGGGCTTTGTGCCTTGCTGTGTGGTGCTGACTGAGGGCAGACAGGCACCTGCTGGTGTCTGTTCTGGAATAAAGGGAACACTGAACCCACTGGCCATTCCAGCAGTGCCAGAAATGGGCTCCAAGAGACCTGCCATGGTACCTGTGGCTGCAAACTGTGTCCATAAAAATGCCTTTTCAGCTGCAGCTGCAGGAGGGGTTTCCCAGCAGCGGGGAGTGACCACTAACCAGGGTCCTGCTCATCCCAGGGAGTGACAGCTGATCCAGGGATCCCAGGTAACGTGGCTGAGTGGTGCTGGAGGAGCAGCCTGTTTCAGGTGGAAGGCAATGAATAACCAAAATTGAGGAAAAGCACGGATAGAGTCCAGAATGTATTTCAGAATTTATCATGTATATTTAAGAAAGTGGGAAATCTGCTTAATATTAATAGCCACTATTTGTTTTGTGATTGCAGCAGGGACTTGGCTGTGCTGGGCTCTCTGTAAGGACACCAAGTGTGTCCCTTCTTGGGACGTGTCACCACACGTGCTGGAAGAGCTCAGCTGCTGCATTTCCAGGTCCTGTCACTGCCGGGGGCTCAAACTTTTTAGGAAGACCTAAAGAGCGAGTTGAAGCCCGTTGACTAAATGCTAGAAAAGCAGAAGAAGGAGTTTACTCTGTGAGTACCCTGCGAGCCGCTCTAGAGGGAGGCAGAGAGCCATTGCTCCGGGAATGGTCCCTGCTTTACGTGCAGCACAATCAGCAGCAACAAAAAAAGTGCTCTTTGTCAAGCGTGTTTCAGGTGGCAGCGCAGGTTCCGCCAGTGGCAAAGTCCTTAAATATTCACCTCCATCACTGGCTCAGCAGGATTTTGCTCTTGCAAAAGCTGTTCAGCACTTTCCCTGCAATTGCAGCTCCACGATTGCGGCCCTTCGAGTGCAGAACCAGAGGGTGCTCCGGGAAACCGGCTCGGAATTGGGTTCTGGCTAATCAGGAGTGGAAGTCAGAGCAAAGCAGTCCGAGTCCCCCCGTCTGGGCTCCCAGGGTAATTATTTCACACATGGGAGTGTTATTTAATTGCCCTCCTCAGTAATTCTCCTTCCTCTGCTGACCAGGAGCAGTTTGCTGTGGAAGTCTTCCCACACGGATTTGGGGATTCCACCAGATGCTTTCTCGGGCTTCACTCACAAAATCACAACTTTGGGAAGTTTCAGCCTGTACCCAATGTGAGATAAAATCTGTCCTCACTGCAGCTGATGAGCTCCAGCCCAGGTTTGCAGAAAATCTTCTTCTAAAACATTTTTGCTTGTGGTTGTTTTTTTTTCCCAAACTCTAAACTGGAACAACATATTTACTAAATAGATTTTATTTAGCATCCAGATCTTTGACATATTTGTGTTCCTGCTGAGGCCTGTTCTTTATTGCAGGTTAGACTCACCCAGGGCACTGCCCACTGTGATGTGACCATCGCCTACATCCTGTGCCTTGGGAACTGGTGGAACTGGCCTGGCTCTCCTGCTCCTCAGCCTGATTTGAGCCTCACAAAGTCCTGTGTGTGAAGATCTGAAGTGCAGTTCACCACAGCACACACAGTGTAGAAATGTGCAACTTGTTAGCCAGGAAAATTCCATCCCAGGGAGCCGTGGGTCACACAAAAGGGTTTGCAGAAGCACTGCCCCAAAATGATCCCACTGCAGTCCTGGTTAAAGGCCCAAAACATCTGCATGTGTGTTTGCAGGCCATGGTTTCTCTCTGGTAACTCAAGTCCTAATGTGCATTAACTGTTTAAAACCAATTTCGTTGCAGTTAAAATTGAATATGACTGTTAGTCTAGAAAATATGGCCTATTTCCTTTTACTAGTTAGCTTTTAAAGGTGTTTTACAATTCAAATGAGCCATGCAATTAAAGGTGACATTGCCAAAACTGGACAGACTAAAATTAGACATTCCTGCTGTGTGTTAGAGCTTGGCCCACATTTAGATCATGCTGTCTTTGGGCTGTACCTGTCTGCTCCAATCTTATGAGTCAACAGGATACTGAAATGTTCCAGAATCCTGTTGTGTTTTTCAATTCTTTCTGTCTTCCAGGATTACCTGATCCTTCATTCCCTCCACAGCATTCAGTGCTCCAGGCACACTCACACGCACTTGTGCACACACAGAACAATATAAGTGCTTATTGCACTTACTGGCTTGAGCACCACCAACCCTTCATGAGAAACAACCCGTGCCTTAAATCCCTGAGTTCCCCATCCCAGAGCAGCAGCAGTGGGAGGGTCTGACTGTGCTTCTCCCTGATAAACCAGGGGCTGAGGGGAGTCTGGGCCACACTCACTTACCCCTGCTTTGATCTGTAGTAGCCCGGGTGTAACACTTGAGTTACAAGGCTGTTGAGAGAAGGGTCCTCTTCCACCCAGGGGTGGGAGCTGGAGGAGCACACGGCAGGTCACTGACATCACCCCCCTGTGCATTAATTAATATGTAATTATGCTGTCCCTGGGTAATGAGTGCCATGACTGCCGTTAACGTTTAACACTGTGCAGGATTCTGCCACGGTTTGGGAACAGTGTGTTAGTGAAGAGACTCCTGAACTCTCCAGTCAATACCTCAAGGAAAATTAGAAAGTCAGAAGTGAGGAAAATGTCCCAGAAAATGCCTGTTGTGCTTTGAACACAGGATGTGGCCATAAGGAAAATCCTCCTTCATTTCAGGCTCGGCTCCGTGGATTTAATAATGGCATTCCTTGAAATCAGTGAAGTTGGTTATGTCCTCTTCCAGCCCACTGTAAGGCTGGGGAACTTGGGTGACTTGTCTCATATCAGTGCATCTGAATGGCCTGGAATGATGGTGTTCCCTGTTATCAGGAAATAGCTGCTTTCTGGGAGAGGGTGGCAAGGTTTTGGTGTTTCAGCCGTGCACTGTGTGCACAGGGATGTGTGCACATCTCCAAGTCAGAAACAGAAAGGATATTCAAATTCTGTGGGGGAAAATGGTGCAAAACCACCAGATTAAAATAACAGAAGGTGTATTTTAAGCTCCCTGGCAAGACAAGATTGTATTCCACAAGACATAATAATGTGTTTGTGTAGCACATTTCAGGTGCTTTACAATGTGCTGCTAAACTTCTGTGTTATAAAATGGCATATAAATATGCTAAACCCTCCTGCACTGCCCTTCCCTGGTGTTGTTGCAGCCTGTCCCTGGGAACCAGCTCCCAACCACCTGATCCAGGAGCAAGGACCGTTCTCCACAAAACGAGGCAGTTTTTATGGCCCCCGTGCCAAGATCCAGCTCTTTCCACGTCCCTTGGGAACCCAGCCAGTCGTTTGGGCCAGTGCTTTGACTCCAGCCCAGGTTGGTAGCTCTGCCTGCTGAGTGACCTGTGTGAGCACAGCTCTTGGTCCCACTCCAGTTCCTCGTGGAAAGGTGCCCGGACCTCCTGGCAGGGCTGGAGAGGGATTAGTGGCCAGGAGAGCTGGGGAGGCACCATGGAGGCAGAGCCCACTCCCATGGGTGGTCTGCTCAGGCCAGGACACGAGGAAGCCTCCCTGGCTGTGCCTGGTGGGTGGAGAACATCCCTGCCATGGTGTGGTGGCACCGTTCCCACCTCCTGTGAGTGCTGGGGGGTGTTCGGGGCAGTGGACACTTGCAAAGCTTAAATCCACTCCCTGATGCCACAGGGAGCTCCAGCCATACAGGGATTTTCTGTACCAGTGGTTCCTGGAGTGAATGAGGGGTTTGTGGAGAGTGGAGAAGTTGTAAAAATAACAGGAACTGGGGTGCTTGTGTCTGAGGATGAAGATAATTTACCACTGGGATTGCTTCCTTAGGGACATGGGGAACTCTGCACCTCCAGCAGCCACACCAGCGGGACTGGAGCTTCCCTGCACCCTCAGATGAGGAGCCAAAAGTTCCCTCAGCATCTCACCCCCACCTCTGCCAGTGGAGCAGCAGGTACAGATGTGTTCCCTGGCTCAGGGACACGTAAATCCCAACTGTCAGGGAACAAAGTAGTTTTTAAACTTTAACGAGCAGAGTAATGGAAATGAAATACAAAGGGAATGAAAAAAAATTTGACTAAAATGTCTTTTTATTTTGGTATTCTGCAGCAAAAAGTGTGTGCACTAAATAATAAATAAGCCATGCAATGTTTTTACAGCTTCTTTCATATGCGTGAATATTTAAAACATGCAAAAATGTGGAATAGGCATTTACTGGGGACAAAAGAAGAGAACTGATTTTATGTACAGAGAGCAAGATGGGAAAACCAGAGAGATGCATGTTTAATGGATTGCTGCTCACAGAAGGCAGATATTTCCAAGTGTGAACATATTTGTAGACAAACCAATCTGACAAGTCGGCTGGGGGATGATGTATTACAGCAGAATTGGCCTGGGAAGCAGGACTGTGTTGTGTGGGTGCTGGTGGTGTAAACAGTGCCTGGGGGACTGGCAGCCAAACCCTGGAGCCTTCCAGCTCCCACGGGGCTGCACAGACCTGGGGGGGACCGGGCAGCTCCTGGGCACGTTCAGCAGCAGAACCAACTGGCTGCTTTCCGTGCCTTTGTTACGTTTATCCATGTTTTATATGTTCAGGAGCAGGACTCCAGTGATCCAGGAGGAGACTGAGAGGAGACTTCACAGCTTGTCTGTCTGCAGCTCCATCTCTGCTCTCTGTGACAGGGACAGCACCCAGGGAAGGGCTGGAGCTGTGTCAGGTTGGATCTCAAGAGTAGGTTCTTCCCCCAGAGGGTGGTTGGCACTGAACAGGCTCCCCAGGGCAGTGGGCACAGCCAGAGCTCCAGCAGGGTTTGGACAATGCTCTGAGGAACAGGGTGGGATTGTTGGGGTGTCTGTGCAGGGCCAGGGGTTGGACTGATGGTCCTTGTGGGTCCTTTCCAGCTCAGGATATTCCATGATTCTGTATTTGAAGCCAGAAGGGACCAATAACTGTGAGCCCCTAAACTGGTATTTTGAGGGAGGCAGAGCAGGAGGGAGCTCGGGGTGCAGGACTTTCTGCCTGATAAGGATCATAAAGGCAGAGGTTTCCTTCAGAAATAATGGGATCACAACAGTCTGTGTAGAGAAGAACTGCACTTGGCAGGGTCAGAGACCCCTTCACAGACAGAGTCCTGTGCCAGGGGAGTGCAAAGGGCAGCCCTGGATGGTCTCCTGGTGCTCTCTGAGCTCTGGGTCCAACTTCTGCCTCAGCCTCCTGCTCCTGCCTGGGACTCCCCATCCCTGGAAACGTTCAAGGCCAGGCTTGGAGCAACCTGGGCTGGTGCAAGGTGTCCCTGCCCACAGCAGGGAGGTGGAACAGGGTGGTTTTTAAGTTTCCTTCCAACCCAAACCGTTCTGTGATCCTGGGATGCCTGTACTGACCTTCCCAGGAGGAAGGAGTGACAGGCTGGGGAAGTGAGTGTGAGTTTGTCAGGGACTTTCTCCATGGAATCTTGGCTCATTCCTTTGTGCTGGGAAGTAGCTGAAACCAGAGAAAGAGCAGCCTGTTGCCCTGACTGGCAGGATCTCACTGCTCACTGCTCCTTGGCTTATGGTTTAATGCTTCTTTAACTGGATTTTTTTTTCCTCATGACTTTTGATTTCTTTCTGCCAACTTTATATTTTAATGCATGTTTTTATGGAAATATTTATAGTGCACATGTTGCATATAAAACACTATCATAAAGCTTTTTTGCTTCAGTCCTGTTGAAATAAATGATGTTATTATTATAATAATTTCATAGAGTTATATCTGTTCTGTAATGAAAAAGACCTGTGGCTGCTTGAACCATCAACCCAGGCAGTTTTTACAGCTTTCTGTAGCTACAGTGACCTCATGGAGCTGCTGAAGCTTTTAAAATACTCCATTTCCCAGCAGAAGTGGGCACACAAAGCAGAAGTGCTGCCCTGCATCTGCCTGAGCCCTGACCAAGAAATCAGTATGGGCCTAATATTGCACACAATGGTAATGTTATATTCTGTGGTATTTGTTACTGCACCACCAAAAATCCTGCTATCTGCCTCCCAAATGAGGTGCCAGGGAAGCTGCCCCGGTGAGGTGGATGGATGTGTTCATCTGATAATGATGGATGGAACTCTGGGCTTGCAAAGGACTTTTTCCTCTACTGAAAACGAGTCCAGGCCTGAAATTACAGAGACTTCTTGTCCACCTTCAGCTCAGCAGACACTGAGTGGTGTTTCTCAAGAAGGACAGATCCAAACACATGTTGGAAGGCTGACACATGTGCCTGGGGAGCCACTATAAAAAGAACAGGACTAAGTA
>JAWWLV010000061.1:4512159-4564948 GCA_035041135.1 Platyrinchus mystaceus | reverse complement strand
GATGGATGGATGGATGGATGGATGGATGGATGGATGGATGGATGGATGGATGGATGGATGGATGGATGGAGAGAAAAAGCAGGAACTATTCTGATTTGGTCTGAGCCTCCACCTAAATTGTTTTATATACTCTAATTATTCTTTATTTATTCTCTAATTTTATTCTCTAATTTTCCTAAGTTTCACACCCTGAGCATTTATTACTGCTCTTGCTATGCTCAGGTATAGGCACTGCCAGGAGTCTAATTCCCCTTTTTTGGAGGAGATCAGTCCATGTGCTCCTAACAGTCCTCTGGACCTCCCTTCCCTCCTGGCTGACAGTGACCCAGAGCTGGGTGAAGCCGCCTCAGGTGAGGAATTTGGGAGCTGCTGTCCCTCTGTGGTGCCTACTGAAGGCCCATTCTTGATTCCATCACCTTCTTTTTGACCTTTCTGATGGAGCTGCTCCCGGGTGGGGTGAGGAGGAATCACAGGCAGAAAGCACCAGTGTTTTCTCCCTTGTCAGTGATCTCCAGGCACAGATGACTGGCTGCCCCCAGAGCAGCCTGGTCAGGGCTGTGTGGTCCCTTTGGAAGCCCAATCCTGTTCCTGGTTCCTGCAGGGCCTCGGCACAGACCGAGCCCTTCACCTGCCATAAAAGAGCTGGGTTTGCGTACTGTGCTCTGGAATGAGCCCCTCGGAGGAACAGGCCCCATAAAGTTTTTATAACCCATATTTTATAAGGTACAGTGGTCGAAGGGAGTTTTTTCATGTGTGTGGGTGCACGTGAATCAGACCCATACACGGGTCATTCAGCCTGGCAGGGCAGGCTGGACCACAGGCCCAACTGCTGTATAAGTTGATCCCAAAGATGTGGATGAGAGTAAATCCCTGGGGAATGGAACAGCACTGCTTAGAGAGACACCAGGAGTGTCCAAGGCCGGGTTGGACAGGGCTTGGAGCAACCTGGGATAGTGGAAGGTGTCCCTGGCCATGGCAGGGTTGGAACAAGAGGATCTTCAAAGTCCCTGCCAACCAACCCTAACCATTCCATGATTCTCTGTTTCTATGAAATGCCTACTGGTGAGTACTTGGAAAAACTCATGTTGGCAGCCTGGGTTTGGTGCAGGTAACCCTGAGCCAGGCTCTGTGACACTGTGACATTTCAAACATAGCCATTTAAAGCAGGTTTGGAATTTGCATTTTAAGGAGCCACATGTTCAGCCCCAAAGGCTGGAAGGGTCTCCATCCTCCTCCATCCCTTCTGCTGCAGGGGTGACCACAAGGCTGATGTGCCCCCTGGCCCAGCAGCCCTTGGCCCACCACAGTGCACCTTGGTGTGCACAAAAGGTGCAAAAGCTCCTTGTAGAACTTTCTGTGGAAGGATTCCGTAAAGTTGCCTCCAGTGCTACGACTGCAAGACGGGAGAGAATTTGCTCCCAATGTTTTGTAGTTAAAAAAACCCCAAAACATGATTCTGCAGCACTAATTTAGACATGGTGGGGATTTTAGGAGTTGTAAGGAATATTACCTGCCATAAAGTTCCAATGGTGTTGAATTTACAAAAAAAGGCCTGATGTAAAATCATACTGTCAGGAACAATTAGCCATGGTGCATAAAAAACCTCTTACAGAGATTACACTTCCCAGATTGTTTTACAGAAAAACTTTGTGTTAATGTTACGCTTTGAATGCCTTTTGCCATGAAACATTTAAGAAACAACAGTTTATAGTCTCTGATCTTTACGGTTTGGAAGAATGAACACTCTCCTCATGTTAGGCCAAATTGATGTTTTAAATTCAGGAGAAACCCCATCATGGTATAAAAAGGAGAGAATGTCCTGAGAAGAAAGTGGTCAAATCATTCCAAGATGTTATGGGTTTAAGGGGTTTTTTTCAGCTTTTTTTTTTTTCCTATGGAAAAATTTTCACGATCCTGGGCATATGGTCAAAAAACACAGAAGTGAGATATTTTTAGACAGGCACATTTGGGATAAAATTACCCACTCTGGTGTGCACAGGGCAACCTGGTCTGTCTGCAGCACTGGGATGGATGCATGCAGGAGAGTGTCCCTTCTCTGCACTGCTGGACTGGGCACTGATGCTGCTCCAGCACCGTGGTCTGGCTCAGGAAAACATAAGGAGAAGATGGAATTCTTCTTCTCCTGTGTTATCTGATCCACTGTGTTTCCTCTGTGGCCATGTGTGTTCCCCACAGCAGGCTCAGGGAGAACCACTGACCACCTTGGTGTTCTGGTAGGACAGGCAGGACTGAGCACGAACATCCCCTGACTTACCCACGGCAGGGAAAGGGGCTGGGAAAGGGGGGTCCCTGCTGTCCCCCCACACCCAGCAGTGCTGCAGGCACTGCTGCTCATGGTCCATCCCCCTGTGCCTCCCACCACCTCCTCTCTCCTCTGCAGGGATTCGGGATCCAGCCCTCTCAGACTGGCCTGCAGTTTTTTTGCAGCCCTGTCAGCACCCGGAGCCAAGGCATCCCTGGCAGCTCGGGCTGGGCTCTGTTTGGCCTCACGCATCATCACCAGCCTTGCCAGTTAATTGAGGAGGAGGGTGATGATGTGTGAGGCAGAAAAAGCCCAGCCTGGCCTTCAGGTGCTGGGCACAGTCAGCACAGAGGCAGGGAAAGGGCTGTTTCCACGGCGAGTGAGCGTGACCCGGGAATCCGTGAGGCTGGAGCAGCGCCTGGACTCGGCCAGGATGGGTTTGAGTCACTGAGGAACTCCTGCAGGAGGGGGTTTGTGTCACTGTGGGCTGTGCTGCCACACGGATGGAGCCTCAGCCTAGGTGAGAATCCTCCCCAAACAGACTTTTTCAGCCCATTGAGGGCTGCCTGTCAGCTTGGCCTGGCTGCTGAGTGCCTCGGGATCATGGAATGGTTTGGGCTGGAAGGGGCATTTAAAGGTCACCTGGTCCCCTCCCTCTGCCATGAACAGGGACATTGCTGACTACACCAGGCTGCTCAGAGCAACCTGGCCTTGACCTGAGGGTCACATCTCCAAATCCCCACAGTTCCCTGACCCCTCTAAGCTGAGATATCTGGGTTGACCAGACTTTTGGTGACTGCCCTGGAATGTGCTGCTCCCCCCAGCAGCAGGACAGGTTTCCTGGTGCAAACCCCAGTGCAAGGATGATCCAAAGAGTTTTGTTCTGCACTCCAAGGCTCTCCTGTGCCCCCCTGGTCCCCAGGAGCTCCAGGGCATACAGGAGGTCTCCATTCTGCTGCAGAAGGGACACATCCCTATCCCTGGGGTCACAGCCCCACGTGTCTGGGGGTGTCTGGGGGTGTCTGGGGGTGTCTGGGGGTGTCTGGGGGTGTGCACACACTGGGTGAAGGTGCCTCCCTGGAGGGTCTTGCTTTGGTTTAGTTCTCTTTAAGGGGTGCCCTGGTCTTGGTGGGCACACAACTATTTTTAGGAGTGGCCAGCAATACCCTGGCATCAGATTAATAAATACATACCAAGATGAACTCTGTGTGGTATTTTCAGTTCCCACCACCCCATATTAGGAGATGTGGGACCAAAATAACTGCAAAAGCCTATAGCCATGCAAAGAACACGATGTAAACTGCAGAGCAGGGCACAGGCCGAGGCTGAGCACCAGTGATGCTCAAAGGGCACACGTTTTCTGGCAGCAGTGGGAAAGGCACACAGGATCCTGGAATGTGTGTGCAGGTAAGCACAGAGTGTGTTCTGGTGCAGCCCAGAGTTTGCAGCACAATCCCATGTCTGACATCATGAGCTGTTTCCTTGAGCTGACAGGGAAAAGGTTTTTCAGGATGGAACCAAACCACGTCAGGCTTTGGGTTTGGACATGACTAAGCCAGACATTGGTCCATCCACATTTCCAAGGGTTGATGGCATCACATGCAATCCCAAGGCAACAAATACTCACAGGTATGTAACGAGCAGTGTGAGTAAAACCAGTGAGACCCCCCTGGGACTCCAGTCATCCTCCTGTCTGTAGGTCCAGGTTTGCATCCAACACACAGGACAGGCAGAGAAGGAAGGTGTGTATCCATGAGGAGGTGAAAGTCTAGAGGGAGCTTGTCTTCTCTTTTGATGTGGGATTTAGAGTGACTTGTGCTGCTCAGGAAGGCCAGGACTGGATCCAGAGCTGACTGATACCAACAGTCTTTCAAGGAAAAGCTGGATTTTTGGACTGGTCCTCATGGTGTGGGATGAACTCAGTGCTTGGACAGTGGTGCTCAACACACAGAAAATCAATCCTGAGCCCTACTGAAAATGTTACTGATGGCTCCTTTTTCATTAGTTTATTTATAAAACCTCAAAGTCTCATCCCAAGAGGTTTCACAAGACACTCTGAAAACTGAAATAGCACAATTGTACTTGTTTGTTAAAGCCCCTGAGGGCAGATGTAAGTTGGGCACTGTGCCTTTGAGGTGGGATTGCTCCAGAGGAAAGCAGGAGCGCCAGGAGTGCTTCTTTCAACTTCAGATGATGTGATATATTGGTCAGGTCTCAGAAGCCACAGTGCTTCCTTATTTCTGTAGCTTTGATCTAAAAAGCTGTTTATTTATGTTTTATTGAACTGTAAAACATCCAGTAAACATGCCTTGTGCTTTTTTTATGTTCTACATGAATTCTGTCGTGAAAATGTCAAGGAGAAATAATGAAGATCTTTATTGTGCTGCTGCTGGTGTCTTCTTTGGGAGTTCTGATCTCTGTGTTTCTGTGGGTAGGACTGGGGGATTCATAAGGGCTGCAGAAGTCCTGCCTGCTGAGCAGCTGGGGGAGAAGGAAGTTTTTCCTTATGAAATCCCAATGGAGGGCACTGTGAGAAAATGATGGTTTGATATTTCTCTTTGGATTCCACTTGGTAGTGTCTCTGTCTCATATATACATATATATCTCATATATACCTCATATATACATATATATCTCATATATACATATATATCTCATATCTGAAGGTATTAATTATTGTGGTGGGATTTGTGTTCTGTTCTCAATTACCTGTGAGACATCCTCACTTCAGGGTTTGATCCTGATTTGCAGGATCTCACAGCAGCCAAAAAACTCCAGGGAAAAGCTGCTCAGAACCTGGAGCACAGGCTCACAGCACCGAATCCCTGGGATAAGAGGTTCCAGGTTTTTAGAGCCTCAGTAATATCCCAGATTGCATAGCAGTGCTTCCTTCCTGCTTAAATATAAAGCCTCCCACTTATTGTATAACACTTGCAATATTCTCATCTGTGTTGTTTTAAAAAAGCTGAGGAATGAATTTGTAAATGCCCCGTGTGCCTAATTGCTCTGTGCTGTGTGTCTTGGTTCACCTGGCAGAGGAGGAATTAACCTTCCTTGCTAATGACCAGGTGAGCTGGGGGCTGTTTGCAGCCCTGCTGGGGGTCCTGCTGTGCCCTGCTCAGGTGGGGCCTCTCATAAGGCAGGTGGGATGGGATCTCCTCCCTTTGCTGCTGCTCCTCTTGCTCTGGAGGCTCCTCAGTTCTGGAGCTCTTGCTGGTACAACTCCTGTTGGTACATCCAGACCTTTCCTCTGGCAGTGGAAGAGCTCCCCTGGCTCCTTCAGCTGCTGCCCCTCTAAGGGAGATATTTTGGGAGGTTAGTGCTGTGCCTGGTGGTTTGGGTGGGGAGGGATTTTCCTGCTCTGGGGCTGTTGGCTCAGGCTGGGAAATGGGCTTCTTAATCCCTCAGCCCTTTGCACAGGGAGCCTTGGGAAGGTGGGAAAGGTGGTGAGGTCTGAGGTGGGCCATTGGAAAGTGAGAGGGAACACTTTGGGGGTCCATCCTCAGCCCCTCATGCAGCTCCTTCAAGAAAAGAGCCTGGAAATGAGACAGTTCTGCTGGAAAATAGGCAATTCTGGGGCTTCTCTCCATGAGCAGGCAGGAACTCACCCTCCTGGTGAGGTAAATGGAGACATATTCCCACAGGGAGGGTATGGGTGGGGAAAAAAATACCCCAGATGCTGTAGGCATTATTCTGTTGTGTTCATCAAGTGCCCTTTGATGAATCCATGGGATCATGGGGGCTGTGTGAGAGGTGGAACATGGGATTGGAGTGTGGGTTTTAGAAAATGGAGTGGGTGCAAATAAAGATTCTCCTTCCTGGGCTGTGTAGGGAGAAAACAGGGCTGGCAGAGGGGCCAAGAAAGGGCAGAGAGTTGAATTGTCCTTCTGATGTCCTTTCTCACCACTTCTGCTTATTATGGTCATTAATTTATTGGGGTTTTTTTTCAGATTGAAAGGACTCTTGCCTTCCCACCACGCAGGGGACCAGAGAGCTGTCAGCAAAGCCTGTCCCCACACTGGTTAAACAGGTCAGTCTGTGTGGGAGAGAAGAGAGTTCTATAAGTTGGGGGTCAGCAGTGAGAGTATGTGGGTGTCTGGGCTACTTCCCACCCCAAATTATTGTGGTTCAGCATTTCAGCCATGTAACGTGGTGCCAGTCAGGATTTGGGTACCGTGTTGTTGGTCCTTCCCCTACAAAATGTGCTGTTCCCAGACCAGTGTCACGAGTCCTTTTGGGGTGCTGGAGCAGGAGTGGTTCAGAGATGTGAAAGTTGGCTTCCTCCCCACTGGAACGGGGAGCAAAAGGCTAATTCCATTTTACAGTCATCTTTGTACCAATATAGTTTGTGTGTTGTGTTTGACCTCCTGTAACAAGGTTAAACCACAGGGATCCCCTTGAGAAGTTGCTATTCATCTTTTATATGTGAAGATTTTCAAGTATAGAAAGGGGATAAACCTAATACGGTGTTTAATGGGAAAAAATTATGACACCAATAACACATCTGTGTCTGTAATTTCACAGGTTTTCTCTCTGTATATTTATGTATGTATATATGTATAATTTAATATCAGCCTCAGGGTTGTGGTCTCACATGTCATCAGCTTGCAGGAAACTGGATCCTTGGACTAAGTATCAGATGAGTTGCTAATGTTTGGAAAAAAAGCAAAAAAACATGCTTTGGGTCTCTGTTTTATGGCTGTTATTGAAGTAAGAATTTGTGATTGTAACCTGACGCTCGCCCTGCCAACATGTTTTCATTATTGTCTGGATAATTGAAAGTCCAGGCAAATTTGGGTGCTGGGAGACATTGCACATGAAGCTCTTGGTGCTCACCCAGCTGAGTGTTGGGATGGTTCACATGAAGGATGAATATGTTTCAGCATTTAAAGCAAGGCTTAAAGACTGTTTAATCCCCCCCCAGCAGCAGCCCAGCCGTGGCTGATTAACGTGTGCTCAGTTTATCTGCAGTTCTGGTCACCCAGCACGGGCTGTCACACACAGCTCTGCTCTCTCACAAGCAGCAGTTTGACTTCTCAGGCTTATTTTGTCACAGTTCAGAGCGAACTACCCATGAAAATGTGTTATTCCCTCATTGTGAAAGGAATTGTGCCGAGGGAAAGGAGCTTCCCTTTGTGGCAGGACTTGTGGGAAGGGTTGTGAGCAGAACTTTTTTGTTCTTGGAGATGCATCTGTAGAAAGAAGCTGCTGGATCTTCACCAGCTTGGAAAAGGAAGTTTAAACATTTCTGTCCATACCCCCCCAGTTCTTGTAGAATTTCTGCTTGGGTTTGTTTGTTTATGCAAAAAGGGATGATCCTGGTTCAGGTGGTGACTGAAAAAACCCCAGAATCTTGGTTTGTTGGCAGGAATTGGTATTTACTGAAAATCATTGTAGCTGGAAGGGCAGAGGATGGGGATTGAACCCAAAAGGTGGTCCCTGTGTCAGTGAGACATGATGACAGGGGCACCTCTGTGCCACAGTCCAGGCCTGTTCCTGTTCCATGGGTAAACACATGATTCAAATCCCCAGGATTTATGGATGGAGCAGTTTCCCCACTACGTGAACTCCAGAGCTGACACACATAGAAAAAGGTAAATGAGGTTTGGGAGTTAATCCCTATTAACTGGGCATAACTGGGAAATTAAACCAAACACAAACTTTGGGTGGCTTTGGAAAACACCTTGGGACTTTGCTGCCAGCTCTCTGAATCCTTTAATTAGATGCACGTGTCTGTGCTGACAGAAAAGCAGGGCTTGGTCACTCATTAATCTTCACACACAAGAGGCAACTGGTTGAGTGCAGCCCCAGCCCACGTGAGACAGACCTGCTTAGTGCTGACCCACTGCTTGAGGGAAAAGCCTTTGAACAGTTGGGAAAAGCCAACTCCATTTTGAGTTCTGCAAGGAACTAATTACCTGCCTGGACTCTCCCCACATACCAGTCCTACCCCCATAAATCCCGGGAGCAGCAGCCATCCACCAACGTCCTCCACACTTCTCTTCTGAATCAGGGCCTTTATGTGTATCCCAACTTGCTGGTGGAAGATTCATGGCCCAAGCTGCCCTAAGTATTTTTGTTATGAATAGGAACCCTTAAACATTTCCTTCTCATTTAATTTATCATTTTTTTTTCAGCCTTTCAACGCTGGGTACAAGGTAGAAATAATGGGAGGTGAAGCTTGTCCCTGAGAAAAGAGCCTTAAAATAATAAAGTGTACACTGGGAAGGGGAGGAAAGGGGGAAATAGATTACCAATTACCAGTAGTACAATACCAGTAGACACCAGTATCCCTGTGTATTGAGTTGGCTCCATGTTTTGGGGCATGAGGAGAGCAGAGACGTCACTACTCACTGTTGGGATGTCCCGTACTCAGAGGTACCACAGCTCATTCCTCTTCTCCAGGGTACTTGTTAATAATTAATTAAGTACTGGTGATTTACTTACACTGACACCAGTGGTTTGGGTGTGGGTTTTTTTTTGCCATGTTGGCAGGGAAAGTTCAAGCTGTGGTTTGAATTAGGGGTTCAAACAAATCTGCTCAGCTCAAAAGGAAACGGAGTTGAAAACACTGCCTTCCTCCCAGTCAGGTATCCCAACAGTAAACTGGGGAGATTTCACTTGGAAATGGATTGTGGGTGTACTGATACATTTTACAGCTTGGTGTGCCATTCTAGTTCATAACAGAGCACAAAACATAATACTAATAATAGTTAGAGCTTTAAGTGGAGCTATGTTTGGAGTAAGTTCACTGTTTATGGCATCCTGAATGGAATAAGAAATGGCAAGATTTGAGAAAAGCAGATGATATATAAAATAGGCTGTTCCAAGTGTACAGAAATCCCTTGAATTTATACAGTGGCCAAGAGCTGTGTATTCATATATATGGAACAAGTTTGAGATGCAAGTCCTGACCTATTGCTTCGTGTGCAGTTGGGCCTGTGAGTGAAATAACAGACTACTTTTCTCAGCTGCTGAAAGCCCTTTTTTAGGGGCAATTTGGTTCCCTGCCTTTTCAAAGGGAAATTTTATCCATCTTATTTTTCACTGTGTTCTGTTTACTGGTGACATATGGACTTACAAATGTGCAACTCGTCACCAGAGCGGGAACGACCCTTCCCGTGAGCAGCTGGGGAGTGCCATGTGCATTTTCGGGAGCTCCAGGGGAAAAACAGACATTTTTTTCCTCATTTAGCCAAATTGAGCTTTTTCATAACTCAGTGACAAACCTGCAGTTGTCCCTGGGGGGGAGCAGGTCTCCTCTTGTGGGTGAGCTCCCCTTGCTGCCTGGTGTGTGCCAGGCAGTGCCTCTGCTGCTGGGCTGCTCCAGCATCCCTGCCAGCCAAGTGGTGGGGATGAGGTGCCTTCCCAGAACTCCAATCACCCCCCAGGGCTGCTCTGCTTCCCACTGGCTCAGGAGAACACTTTTCCCTCCTGTTCCAAAGCAGGCAGGGAGGCTGAAGACAGCCTGTGTGGTTTCATCTAATCTGGTGCTGGAACTCCAAGCATCACGTCGGGTGGCTGTGATTTGGAATGTTAACCACTAAATGACTTAGAGGAATTTATAATTCACCTCAGCTATTGTGGGATTTGGTACAATAAGATCATTATTGCCTTGAGATATCCTTCAGGTCATTAATTTAAATTAGAAATGCCTTCAAACAGGATATTGTGCACGGCTCCTTCCATAGATCTTAAAGCTTAAATAAACTCAAGAAATACTTCCTGCCAGATATTATCTTGGCAAATGTGGATCCCCATTTCCAAGCAGTGAAATACCTGGCTGTGGTTGTTGAAGGTGGCATCTCATTAAGGGGCAGATGAATTAATGGGGCTAATTATTTTTGCTGGTTTGAAAGGACCAAATTCTCCCCTAAGTGAATCCCTTGTCACTGTTCTTTAGGGATTTTACACTGGGGTTGGGGGTGGTTTGTTGCATAACTGGATTCAGACTAAAATAACTGTGACCTTGTAAATGAGGTGGATGTTCCCTGTGGCAGACAGTTCTTGGAGTAGTGGAGCTGTGGTGGGGAGCAGGAGTTGGTGGGGGAACATTCAACAGGAGAGAGCAGTGGGAGGTGGCAAAGTGCTAAGGCTGAAGGAAGGACTGGGGGGAACTGGATGTGATGGGTGAAAGAAGATCAAAAAATGCCTTAAACATCTGATGGGTGGGTGTGAATGTGCCATGAGCAGAGCTCAGGGACTTGGCCTCTGCAGCCTCTGCTGCATCACCCAACACCACAGCAACCTGACTTAGAAAAACTCACCCCAAAACTTAATATTAAACTGTGCTGCCAGGATCAGCAGGCAGGACTCACCAAGGTTTAAATTAACAGTCCTGTCAGCCACAACTCTGGGTTTCTTAGTGGTTTCAGTCAGCTGTTCCAGCCTTTGACTGTTATTTCTTTCAGAGCCTGAATTTCCCTGTTCAGAACTAGGATTCCCTCCCATCCATGCCTTCTGTTTGACCCGGGGTTTGAGAGGAGGACTGAGCTGTCAAATCCAGCGTTCGGGGCTGAGTGTCCAACCTGCTGATTGCAAACGTACCTGCAGAGGTGTTTGCAGTGAGTGTTGGGTGATCACAGAGCACCACGAGCTTGGGCAGCTCCGAAATCCTCCCAGGGCTGGGGTGGGAACCTTCATTCCCGGGAAGCAATTGCTCCACATTTGTGCCCTTGTTTTAATGATGTTTTTGAGGTTTCCTGGCCAAGTTGCTGCTCAGTGCTGAGGAAAGGCGTTCGTTGTCTGGTCCAGCTTGTTTCTTAGAAACTTTGGAGGCTGATGGCTGCTTGTGGACACACCTGAATGGATTCTGCTCTCTAACCACCCAGAGCTGCCCCAGTCCTCCCTGTTGTCTTCCCATTTCTTGGCTAAATGGGGAAAGGAAAGCTCCTTGGCAGCTTGCCACGCCGAGCCCCCCCAGCCCTGATTTATTATCACCAAAACCAGCTGCAGATGTTGGCTGGGCCAGGGCTCTGCTGCCAATTAGGGTGTCTCATGCAGAGATTCCTGCTCGGTGTGCCTGGCATTCGGAGCAGAGCCTGGCTGAGGGGACTGGGGCTGTGCCATAAAAAGGGAGTTTAAAACCAGGGAAAATAGGTTTCACCTGGGCAGGTAGTGGCTGGTGGGAGGAGGAGGCTGGGCCAGATTTTGGGGATTTTGGCCATTTCTCAGGTCTCTCACGTTGCTAATGAACTCTGGAACTTCACACTGGGACTCACCCAGCCCCTGGGTGGTTTGGGGGCTCAAAACTCACGTTGGGTTCACCGAAAGTCTGTGTGAACTTTCCTGTGCTGAGAAGGAACTTGCAGTGAAGTTAGGCTGAGCTTTCAGCAGTCACCCAAGCCCCCTGCCAGCCCCTCTGCCCGGGGGAGCACCGGGGAGGGTGTGTTTGGGCTCTAAAGCCATTTTGGGAACGGGGAGCAAAAGCAATTTTCGGGGGACTCTTGTGTGGAAACAGCATCACTTTCAACTATGGAAAGTGGAGAAAGAGACACAGCCCTGAAAATGTCTGTAGAGTACAGAGCAGCTCAAGTTAGATGTTTCCTTCTGCTGTTAATCCAATGTTTAAATCAAACTGGTCACAAATCTAGATAATCTGACTCAAAATTAGGCTGATATAAAACATGATCCCTTTAATCCCTTTATTCTACTTCTATTACATTTTGGGCCTATGATCTTTGTTGCAATTTCAACCATAATTTCACAATACTGCCTTTCCAGTGCTCTACATGTTAGAGCCACATGACCTATTATACTAAAAAGGCTGGTCTATGTGTTATAAACATGATGAATATCACCAACTTATATTTCAATGCTGTGTGTAGCATTGCAATTGCAATTTGACAAAGTTAAATGCAGCTGAAAACTGTGTGAATTAAATTGGGAAAAAATTATCAGAGTGTAGAGTGAAATGAATGTGTGAAAAAACTGTGGAAGAGTAAGATCTGAGAGAGTTTTAATCATTGATCTCATTAGCATCTGTGATGGGAGGATGCTTCTTTGGATAAAAGCAGTTGTGTCCCTTTTAGCCCCAGTAATAAGCCTAAATAATTTACTTTTCCTTAATGCAGTGTTTTTAATGTTGTCTGAAATTCAGCAGAACAAAATCTGAAAGGTTTCTGCTGCTAAATAGTTCTCACAGCCCTTCTTAACATCGGGTTAATATTTATGCTGTGTCCTGAGACTTTCTAAAAACAAATAAATAGAAAGCCCGGAAAACTTGAACAAGCCTTTTCCTAAATATTTACCCCTTCTACTGCGTGCCCTTGTCCATCTCTTTATGCTTGCTGTAATTTTTAAAGTTAATAGGAAATAAATAAAATCTTGGAGTGTTAGTTTATAACTCCTGTCTTTTCAGCTCTGGATATTTGATTTAGAAGCAGCTCGTGGTGACCTCCCCGGGTATCAAGTGTTGAGTGCTCCAAATGAAATGCAAAAGCTGAGCTCACCCCTTGGCCAACTGGAAGGAGTTCCTTGGGTACACGGGCAAGATCAGAGCCCATTAGCAACCAATATTAGATTAAATGAGACTAAACATTGCCCAGTGTGATTTCCCTGCTCCGAGTAGTTTCTCGTTGCTCTAATGCAAAGCACCTCTTCTCCGCAGCGCTTGGAGGGTTTGGTGTCTCCCGGGGAGCTCCCGGAGCTGGGCACAGGATGCTGGGAGGGGATCCTGCACATTCAGGGCTTATCTGCAGAGCAATCTGATGCCACGGCCCCAGAGGAACAGAGGGAGGAAACCTGATGACTGGGCTTTACTCGAAGTTAATAGCGACATAAAAGACTCGATTTTCCCTTTCAAGGTTTGAAATGTGCTTCGCGGGGAAAACGCGGTGTCGCGTTTCCCTCAGGCACCGAAGGGGGGGGGCCGGCAAAGCCCTCCGAGCTTCACAGCTCCCGTACCCCAGCTGGGAAAGGGGGATGTCTGAGCAGGGCCACGAACACACACCCCGGGGAAACCAGGAAAACCACTTGGGTGCTGCTCAAGACCTCCTGGCAGTGACCCTGGGCAGAGCCCTCCAGCCCTGGGCACCCCCAGGGTGACACTCGTGTGCTCAGTGCAGGGGATGAGGCTCTGGGAGAAGGATCCTTGTTTTGGCTCGGCTCTGCTTGTTCGTGGGACTGGGAAATAGGTTCCTTCCAGCAGGAATTGCTGTCTGCCAGTGGGACACGTTTCCTGGGCTTCAAACGTTGTGGCAGAGCTGATGAGTGTTGGGTTCCTCTCTTAATTCTCACTTGCTCTCCAGTGAAATGACATGAACACGTCCTGCTTTTTTCCTGAGGGAAAGCAGTGATGCTTGGCCAGGTGAGTTCTGCCCAGATCTCAGGAGCACGCAGGGAAACAACAGAACAGACTGACACAAACTGTCTCCCGTTCTCTTCTGCCTGTATTCTTGGGAGAAGAAAACCCAACCAGCCCACTCCTTTAGTCTCAGGGTTTCTGCAATGTCAGGCTTCCAGGGCACCAGTGGGACTTACAATCTGTGGGGGAAGCTGAGCAAAACAAATCCCACATTCTGCTCAGATTCTTGTTTGCAAACCCAGTGTGATGTTCTGGTGTGAGACAGAAATGTTGCCAAACCCACTTTACATCAAAATGTTTCATAGAGCTAAGTCAAACTTTCCAGAATTTTTGTCTCAGAAGGAAAATGTAAGCAAAAAGCTGTAGCAGAATGAAATAAATCCAGGTCATACTGCTATCAGGTGTCACTATGGATTTTCAGGGATTTCAGCAGTTGCACTTGTGTTTGGTAGAACTGAAGACAATATTTTTATGACTTAGGAAGCCTTCACAGGTGATTTCAACCCCTCCAGTTTTAAATAGAAAGTCACCTGCATTTGGCACAGTACCTTTGACAGCAGGTTTTGTGTCAGGTGTGACCAATACAGCCCACCCTATGACATACAGGAACAGAGGCTGGGTGGTTAATGACGAGACCCTCACCTGCTTTGTACAGAAATGTTTGATTTCATAACGTGGTAACACTGTGAATTCCCTGTGGGATCACAGATGGCCAGAACTGGGGTCAATATTTGCAAAGTTGGGGTAATTCTCCAGAGTGTTTGTGCTTCTCAGCCAAAAGAGGAATAATTTTGCAGGGTAGGAGTGATGGATGTAAGAGGTGCACCTACTACAGGTTGTTGAATTAGGTGTTGTTCTGCTACTAGCAATAAATTTGGGGGAGATATTGCAGGAGAGACTGAGTGGAAAAAACACATTGCAGAACAGCATGGAGTAAAAGCTTCGCCCTCTGGAGTGGAGAGTGTAATCCCTCTGGAAAAAGGGATTTAGCACAACTGTCTCTGACAAGAGAGGGGCCAGGAGAGGTTGGTGGGCCCAGCCAGACTGGAACATCTCATCAGTGCTGTGGCTTTAATTGAGTTCTTTCACTGCTCGTACAGCTTTAATAAGGTTTGGAGACGGGGAAGTGAAGGCAGTGGCTTCTGTTTCTGATAGATTCCTTTGCACTGAGATTTAATGGATTAGCCAAAATGATGTGAAAAAATGGATCTCTGATTTATGACCTGCAATTTTTCGCTTACTGCAGCATTTTTTCCCTCAATCAGTGTTTTCCACCCTGTTAAAGTCCTGTGTGAATAAGTGCTATGTTGTGTTTCTGGATTTGCCCGGAGGGCTCATCAGACGACCCTTTGCCTACAGTCCCCACCAGGCCATTTAAACAGGAAGTTTAATTTTATAGTATTAAAAAAGAGAAAACGGTACTTAATTATCTGGCTGTGAAACAGCAGTACTCTTTCTTAATTTTAGTAGCTAATAAAATGCTGTTCCTGCAGTTAACTACTTCTGGTCCAAACGCTCTACAATTTTGGCTATTTGAATAGAATATTTTATGAACTGTTATATATTGCACTACAGTTTTTAAACTCTGCTATGACATATTTCTCTCAAGATTTATTAGCATTTTTTATTTAAAACAATATATTAAAGAGAGGAGAAAGAGTAATCTTAGCTAAAATTCAAATATTAGAAAAACATAACATAGACCAAATCTTTTCATTTAACTTCCCCCCCCTCCCCTTCTCCTCTCCCACTGTTGCTATAAAAAAGTTTTTTGGAACAACAACCCACACCTGCATCATTAATTCAATATGTCTTCCAACATGACTCAAATCATAGTATCAGTTTCAGGGGCCATTTGCTACTTAAATGACTTTATGAAAACAGAACAATGAGCTGCCCCTATGCAGTCCTGACTCCAGCTCTGGCTAAAATAAACCCTGAGATCTTTTATATCCCCGTGCATTCGCCTCTTTGCTCTCTGCAGCTCTGCCCTGAGCACAAGGGCTCGTTAAGGGGGGTGTTTGTTGAGTGCAACTGTCTCTAGAAACTCCTCAGTGCCCAAAGCCCGGCTCTGGCTGTGCCCAGGCACAGCCCCTCTGCAGCCCTGCTGAACTGGGGATTGTTTGGGGTGAAGGGCTTTTGTCACAGCCCAGGCTCTGAGGGAACAGACTCATGGTGGAGAGGCTGGGAGGTTTTTCTTCCCAGCTGAAGGTGCTGATGGAACGATGCAAATGAAGGGAAGGTTCAATAGTTGTGTTGGTTCCAGCACTGCAATAGGCTGAGGATGAGCACTGGGAAGTTTTTTGCCCTTAGGCTGGGAGAGAAGCCCTTCAGAAAGCTGGTGCTGGTCACCCATTGGCCTCAAGCTGTGCTGGGAAGGTTTTGATGAGATATTAGGAAAAACTTCTTCATGGAAAGGGTCGTCAAGCGTTGGAACAGGCTGCCCAGGGAGGTGGGGGGGTCACCAGCCCTGGTCAGTGCTCTCAGGCACATGGTGGGATTCTTGGGGTGTCCTGTGCAAGGCCAGGAGTTGGACTTTGATGATGATCCCTGTGTGTCCCTTCCAGCTCAGGACATTCCAATGGTTCAAAAAACACGTGGATGTGGCACTTGAGGAGGTGGTTTGGTGGTGAACATGGTGTTGTTGCTGAGTTGCCACTTGGACTTGGTGACCTGGGAGGTCTTTTCCAACCTTAAGGATTCTGTGATCTCCACCAATAAACTGCTCCTTCTCTGCTGGGTCCCCGTTGTAGCAGCTGATTCGGAGGGAATTTCCTCTCGTGTTTTCCACGTGTGTCACCTTGAGTTGTACAGAGGTAAATGAAGATCCCTGGGTGTCCTGTCCGGTGGGGAAGAAACTCGAATAGGTGGCCCAGCCCACACAGTCCCTTCTGAGTCAGGTTGCTCGTGAAGGAAATTGTTTGTTTGCAGAAGGGCTCAAAGCCCAGAGAGCACCTGCTGAATCTTGGCTGTCACTTGGCGATGGAGAACACAACTCCTGCTGCTTCCCACCACACGGAGCAGCAGCCAGTGGAAAAGGAAGCTCTTGCCATCAGTTAGTCGAGTCAAGGCTTTGGGGGGAAGCATCCTTCACAACTGGGACTTAGCTGGGTGCAGTTCATTTGCAGACCTTGAGAGACTCGGACAACTATCAGTATTAGCCTTGCAAGCACACTGTATGCCAGCAAAAATACAAATAGGGGTTGTCACTAATGCACGGTGGAGCTGTTAGAAAGCTGTGCTGGAGATCCCCCCTCACCTGCCCTTCCCTGTGCACACAGCCAGGGAACACATCCACCCATCCCCAGCACTGCAGAAGGTTTATTTTTGCCAGTGATGCAGTTTCCTTGCTGCTCATGTCCCAAATCCAGCCATGAATTGCTTGAAGGAGAAAAAAAAAAATAAAAAAAAATCTGTGTATTCACTGGCAAAAAGCTGCTGCTTATTATATCCATTCTGGTTTAGTTCCCCCTAATATAGACATATCTGAACATCTTCCCAGATCTATTTTGAGGACTGTCTGAACACAAATATTTCGTTGATGACAAAAAGTGGCTTGTTGGTGTATTTTAGAGTCTTCAAGGGCTAAACTGGGCTTGGATGGGATCCAGGTTTCTGAGGAGCAAAGGCATTGGGGAAGGCAGTTTGTACAGTCTGGCCATGGGGATTGTTGTATTAACTGTGTCAGGCTGTTGCTTCACTTCAGGGCAGAGGATGGGGAAGTCAGGCTGGGGTGTAACCCCATATTAGATGCAGATGATAAAAATGGGGCACATCCTGCATGGGGTGGGGGCTGTTCCTGGCCCTTCCAGCTGGGCTGGGCTCTGGGAAGGCCTTCCAACATCCTACACCTCTGGGGCACGGGGAGAGGAACTCCTGGCTGTTACCAAAACAGCGTTGGAAAGGAAGGTGTTTAACAGGTGTGCCATTTGAATGGAAGGCACCCAAAACTGGCTGTTCATAAGCAGGCAGAGAAACCCTGGTGTGACTGCACTGGGAGGGAAAGCACGAGCTCCAAAAGCTGCTCACTTGGGAGCAAGAGGCCTCTATGGAAGGAAGAGCTTCACCCCAGTGCCTGCTTGTAATTTTTATATTAAGCTAATGCCCCATTGTTCCTGCACTGGGCAGCTCTGGCTGATTGCTTGCTGTTGTTTCAGACATCCCTCAGTGCTAAGCAGCCTCCACTATTTACCCACCTGAACCTTATCAGTGCCCGCACTTGGTAACCCGGAATCATTTGCTATTATGGAGATTTCTTTTCTTTTTTTCAGTTGACACACTCATTCTCTAAAGACAACAACCCAAATGAGCCTATTAGGGCCGTGAGCTGCTGGGCCAGCCCTGCTGAGCAGGCTGAGATCCGAGTGTTTGCACTTCGAATTTGCTCAATTGGTCCTTTTCCATTATTCGACCTGCGTGGCTGCAGCTCCGCCCTTGTTCTCTGCATTAACTGTCTATTCCCTTGTTTACCGAGGCCGTGTTAAACACCGCCTTTTGAATGTCAGTTTGTTCTCCAATTAGCTCTGCCTTATTGACTGCCCTCAGACTTTCCAACTAAGCTTTCTGAAGTGCCTGTCGCTATAAAACTGATTTGTTTAATTTTTTAAAGGGATATAACTTTAATGTGTGCTTTTATTTTGCAGTTATCTTGGTTGCCCATATCTAAAGTCTGTTTATGGAGTGGGGTTTGTTCTAATAGCTTCATATCTGTGTTAATATTTTGTGACAGTTTATGTACTTAACTAGTGCAGGAGACACATTAATTCTCCTCTCCTGGGTGTGAGGTACCAACAGGGACCTGCTAAAGAAACACAGATTTCCCAGAGGTCTGAAAGGGAAATGTGGGGACGTTTTGTGGAAGGAAAATTGAGAAATGCACTGGCTTGAGCATCTCTCGTATTCCCTCTGCCACATGCAGGAGCTGCTTTCTTCTCCAGGACTCAGCAATGTGCTGGTTTTCCTGGGCAGCTGGTTCTGACTCTTCTCCAAACTGTCTGCCTTGGGCTTCCCTGGGAATCATCTCCATGCTGACTGTACCCAGGAGCAGTGCTTGGTTTGGAATTGCTGTTTGAGTGTTTATTGGGAATTATCTGTCATGAGACAGACAGTGACACACTGACAAATGGTCTGTTTTTCTTTCTCTGCTCTTCAAACATCCTTAACACCCTTTCCTGCCTTAGCTCTTCCTACTTCCAGCTAGGAAAGGTTCCCTTAGATTAGGAAAATAACTTCAGGGGAGATGACACTGCCAACATATTACACTGAGCTCTCGTGGCTGATGGAATTCAGCCACCAGATTCTAATGGCCATCAGCTGCTGGGAGTCCAGCCTGGTGACATGGAGAAGTTGAATTAGACTTTAGATATTTTTAGTCTTTAATTTCCCCCTTACTGCAGCAGATTGCCTTAGTATTTTAACAACTACTGTTTTCTTTTTAATCCTACATCTCTTCCAAAATCCCTGTGCAGCAAATATTGCACCCAAAATGGTATGGATGTTCCAGGTCTGTTTTGACTGATTGCATCAGTGCTACTACTGAGAAAAGAAGCTCAAATCCAGGTTTAATCCAAGTCAGTCAGTCCAAGATTTCCCCTGTTATGAAAGTTGATGTACTGTGTGAAAATACCATGTTTCTCAGTCATCCTTAGAGCTTTGCCTTTCTTTCCTATGCAAACCATCAAAAAAAAAGTTAGATTTGCTGAAGAAATATCTTTGGGGCAAAAACACAGAGAATTCTAAGGAAGGGAGAAAAGCAAAGGCTGTGAATGGGTTTTGCTGCCTTTTTTATGAGTAGAACTGTATGAGACAGGTGGTTTTTGGCATCAGAGCAGTGTCAATAAATGGCTTTTGCAGTTATCTAAATGCTTTGGCTGTGCTTGGGCGTTTAATCTCTTGTAAAAGCTGTTTATTGCCTTCTGTGCTGCTCTGCAAGGCACGTTATCCCTTAAGTATATGAATGACACAATTAGTCCTCTTAGAGACTTACCAAAATACTGCTTATTAAAGGTCAAGCATAAAAATTCAGATGCCACTCTCCTTAATTAAGAGAACCAGCCCTCCTGCATAAAGATCAGTATCAGTCCTGAAGGGAAGTTGGTGATGGGGAGGATGGAGGGGATGTGGTTCTGGGGGGTAAAGGCTTCCTGGCCCTCTTTGGTTTCCAGGTAACAAATTGCCAGCACCAAAGGTGTTCATAAAAGTCCATTTGACTATTAGTGATCTTCTCAAAACAGGTTGTTAACTCGAATATGCTGTAAAATGTAAGTGGCATTTATAGGTGGCATCACAAAGAAGGGGCAATCAAAGCTCATTAACACTGTAGTTTATAATTGCAGATTACTGTAATTTGTGAGGTATTCAGGATTTAGCAAGGGTGTTATTTCTACCACTGGGGGCTAATGAACAGTGGGAGAAATTTACTGTAAGTTTATTCCTGTGTTCTTCTTTAGCAAATGACTGGCACTAAATAAAGACTTTGGCCTTTGGTCTGTAATGAGGAAAAACATCCCAACAAGTGTCACACTGAGTTCTGCTGGGGGGGAACCCAGACCTTCCAAGTAAATGGGTGCTCACCTATGTTCACCTGCTTTTAGTGCCTCCTTCAGCAAGGAAAGGAATCAGGGAACCATGAAATCATTGGGGTTGGAAAAGACCTTTAAGATCATCAAGTCCAAACATCCACCGAGCACCACCATGTTCACCATTAAACCATGTCCTCAAGTGCCCCAGGCAAATGTATTTTGGACACTTCCAGGGCTGATGATTCCACCACTGCCCTGGGCAGCCTGTTCTGATGTTTTACAGCTCTTTCCAGGAATAAATCCTTCCTAATATCCAACCTGAGCCTCCCCTGGGGCAACTTGGGGCTGTTTCCCCTTGTCCTATCCCTTGTTTCCTGGGAGCAGAGCCTGAACCCCCTGGCTCCCCCCTCCTGTCAGGGAGTTGCAGAGAGTGAGAAGGTCCCCCCTGAGCCTCCTTTTCTCCAGGCTGAGCCCCCCCAGCTCCCTCAGCTGCTCCTCAATTTGCTTGTTTTAATTAAAAACATATGGAAAATAAAAATAAGACATATTCCTTCATGGTTTTTGGGTACTTGCCAAAAGCAAAGTAAGTGATGAACAGGTGAGGACAGGAGTTCATGTCTGTCCTTTGGATCAAAACTTTCTGGTCATCTCTAGTATTTGCTGAAAGGAACTCATTTGGTTCCTTTATTTTCCATTTTTAAATTGTAGGCAGCAAGATAAATAATGTCTTAGAACCCTTCATTGATGTCAACAACCCTGGGCAGTGCAGATGGCTCTGCCATCAGTGTTCAGCTTCTGGGGTACACCCACACTCCCGAGTGTTTGAGGTCAGCCCTGAATCCATTTGCTTTCAAGTAGCACCGGATTGGTACGATAAAAGCCCTGACATTTTCCTTGCCATAAATTAGGAAGGTGTCCTAACCTTCCACAAAGGTTAGAGTTGAGTTACTTCAGGTTTTAGGGATGTTCATGATTAGGGACTTGAATGTGCTTTGCATGGTCTTTGAGAAGGGTGAGTTTAGGTCCTCTGAGCTGGTAAATAATCAGGGTGTGTGCACTTCTGCCTTGCTCCTGATGGAAAACAAATGGGAAAAGCAGTGGAAGAGCAGCTTAGGCTTTTGTCCATGGTTCTGTTCTTTAGCACCAAGAGTTGCTTCACTTTAGCCTGCTTATAATTGCTGAGGAAGATCAAACTTGTAATCACATTGACCTGGTTATCATTCAGAACACTCTGGCACTGGAGTGTGTTCAGTGCCTTCAGCTCCCTCCACCCCAGGGCAGTTGTGTCACAGTCACTGATCTTTGGGGCTGCCTTTGCCTGTTTTTCCGGCCAGCCTCTCTTCTCTCATCCCTGAGAACTCCTGGCTGAAGGGTTCAATTATTCCACAAGCCTTCTCCTGAAGTTAAAAACGAGTTATTTTTCAGAGCAGTGCTGAACTCCCAGGTCAGACCAGAGGGGAGCAGTCATGGTGGGTGAAGGGAAGGGATCTCTTCAAGGCAGAGGGAAAATAGACCATAGAGTGGACAAATATCAGAGTATTCTGACAACCAGCCACATATTCAGGACACACCCCAGCTATTTCAAAGGTAAAGACTCTCAGTCTTTATGGCAGTCAGAGGGATGTACTGGGACTGCCTGAGCATCCTGCCAGGCTTCCAGAGCATCAGAGATCCAGCTCCAGTGTCTACACCAGTATTTGCTGCAGCAAAAGTGAGCAATCCTCCTAAAACCCCCAACCCAGCAGCATCTGTGCACTTCCAGCCACCGTGCCTGAGGAGAGCCTGCAATTGCTGGAGATTCTTTCTGTGCAGCAGCGACATTAAAAGATGCACCAGTTTTATTTTTTTACTGCATTCATGATTCACAAGCAGAAATAAAAATGCAAACCCTCCAATTTAAGTCCTTCAGCCAAAAAAAAAGTCGATTTGCAAAGCAAAAAAAAAACCAAAATAGCAGCCAGTGCTATCCTTGACAGATGCAGTTTGGCTCATTTTAGGAGACGTCCCGAAAGGTGAGCTTGGAGGGATGTCATATCTGACTCTTATCTTTGGATCCCATATACTTATGTTTATTAAAATCAATATAATCCATTAGCCAACATTGTTTCCATTTTTAATAATCTATTGATATATTGCCTGGGCTTTTATGGGACTAAACAAATTTCCTCTTTATGTGCCCTGTAATAGCCGGAGGTCAGGCTGGTTGAGAGCAGTTGCTGTATATAAATGTTTATTTACTGCCTGACTACTGATTGAGAACATATCTGGTCCACAGGCTTCAGATGGCTTTTAAACTAGAGATTTATGGCTTACTTCCTGTTTTCCAGACATAGTACACCATTTTTAAATAAAGTAATGAATGCAAGGTATTGTGAAAATAACAGCCAGGGATTGCCCCAAACTCCACGTTTGGGAGCACTGTCAGGCCCTCTGTTATTTCATCATTTATTTGTTTTTTTCTGTTGGGGTGGCTTTAGGGGTGTTAAAAACTCTTCTCTCTGAGTTTCCTTTGTGCCAGTATGTCTTTGTGGTCTGGAGCAGCTCGAGTGCCCCCCTGAGTCGAGGGGGGAATCTGAAGGGAGGACCCCGGTCATTCTGCCCGTTGACTTTTGGTCATCTTCTGGCAGCTTCCCTTCTGTAAACCCCCAGGTCAGCAAGGCACTTGCACTTGGGCTGGGCTTTACACGTGGGCCCATGTCCCTGCTTTGTGTGGTTTCTTGCCTTTTTGCTTCTAGCTGACAGCATCTCGCAGAACGTGCTTGTTCTTAAGTCCCTGGAAGTAACTCCTGCCACGGGCTTGTTTGCCTTGGAGCTCTGGTGGTGGGGTGGTTTTTGGACACCACACTCGACACAGCAGTTAGCCAGGCGTGTCCCAGCCCTGTGTCCCACGTGGGACACGCATCCACTTCATCTGGTAAATGTTACACATGCTCTAGTCCTTGCTCCTGCCACTTCCAGCTGTATCCCAAGGAACGAGCGCCAAGCCGCTTTTAGGCTTTTGTTCTCCAGAAGTTGTGATCATTCCTCCCCCCAGCAGAACGTGAACCCTTTGTCCCTACTGTGACAAGATGAGGAAATCACATTTTTCATTGTATTATTGTGATAAGAGCACTCCCTAATATAATGTCTTAAATTGGTGATGGCAAACAAATGACTGATTTCATAGCTGTGACAATGGGATCCCTGTAATCAGATGTTTGCACAAGTTCTTGGTCTCAGGATGAGAATTTCAGTTCCAAATCATAATTTCATACAAGAAAATTGGCCATCCTTTAGGACATTCCTGCCTCACAGGGATTCTTCCATGTGTAATCCCCGATAACCCAAATTTCTTGGCAGCCAACAGGCTGTGAGTACAAGAGCAGTGGACTGGAATTGTCCCCCGGGGGTGGGATCGTTCCTTTATTTGTTTTTACAATTTTCATTCACCCAGTGAATATCACTTCCCTCTGGACATGATGTGGTTTAGAATCATTGTTCTAAGGATGTTTTACATCCTTGTGGGAATCTGTTGACTTAAGAGTCCAAGTGCAGCTTGCAGGACACAATGATTTAAATAGGCAAACAAGTAGTAGCTCTGCCCCTGAGAGCTGGGGCCTGAGAGCTGCTTTGCCTCCTGTGCTGAGCTGGGCTGGGCATCAGAGAGGGGAGTTTTTACTGATTTCAGAGTGTGTGCATTGGGGGGTGTGTGTGTATGTATTTATTGCTGTGAATGCCTTTTCTCCCACACTCCTTGGTGATTTAGGTGTCCCCTTGGGGGACAGGGGCTGGTGACACTGGGACTGAGGGGGCACGAGGGAGGCCAGCTCCTGTTTGCTTGTTTTATATTCCCACTGGCCACATCTCTGGAGGCTTTTTAAGCAAGTTCTGTCATGATGTTACTGTGACCATGCAACCTGTGGACAAGGTGTTGTCCCTCCCTCCAGCTCAAGGGCAAAGGCTCTGGGTTGCTTCCTTTGGCCTGGGGTAATTGCACCTGCTGCAAACCCCCCCAAGGAAAGGGGACTCGTGCAGGTGAAGCAGCTGGGTTGCATTTTGTTGTTGTGATATCAGGCACTGCACAGTGTGATGCATCAAACAAGGACTGAAGCCTGGGCTCCTCCCTGCTCAGGAGCAGCATCTCCGAGCTCCCTGGCCGTGTGTGGGTCCCAGTGCTGATCTCTGGCCCCTAGGTGATGCTGTTCATCTGTCAGGGAGCGCTCCCTCACTCCAGGGATCCAAGTCTGCCTTTGACAACAACTGCAGTATTTTGGGGATGCTGCAGCGTGGCAGGAGTTGGGCCAAAAGTGACAGATACTCTTTTTCTTGCAAAGAAATGAGGGTGAAGAGAGGTGGCTGCAAAAGTGTGATGTTAGAGTAGCCCTGACACACAAGTATAGGCCCTTTATGCGAGTTTGGTGTTTGTTTTTGACTTACTATTCCATTAAAATGAGTCCTAATGAAGGCAGCACAGGGTGGGCTGTACCTGCCTGGGGGGCACAGAGCTTCTGCTCATTAAAATATGTCACAGCAGACATAACTCCCCAATATTTTGATTGATCACTACATGGCTCAGCATTTCCCATAATGAAAATAGGGCATTCTTTATGGATTTATTGGCACCCATAAAAAAGCATCAGGAAGGGGCTTGGGGACTCCAGGAGCAATGCCACCCTGTCTCTGTGTGGAAGCAGAAGGTACAGTGAGGATCTTTATTTCCCTTGGACTGTGAGGAATGGATCCAACTGCTCAGTCACTGAGAGGAGTTTATTCTGCCTGTGGCCAAACTGAGCTGTGGAGGAGCTGACCAAGGGTTTTACACCCCAGGTGAGCTTGGCTCCCAGCATTCCCTCCCCTTCCACCTGCAGCAAGCTGTCCAGCTTCTATCCTTTGGTTGGGTGTTAATGATTTCCTTGATGACAAGATAATCCAAATTAACTCTTAATTGCCCTGTAAAATCCAAGTAGGCAGGAGAGCACCCGGGGATTTTGGGCCTCGGTAGCAGGGCTGTTCCAGAGCTGTGGCAGCAGGTTTTGGTGTGTCTCCTTCTCTTCCCTCTCCTCATTTTTGGGAAGGGTCTGGGTGCTGGAATGAACACTCTCCAGCGAGTGCAATGTGTAAATTTTGAAAAAAATATTCAACATGTGGTTTGTGTTTCAAAACCCGGAAAATATTATGAAAGCAATAAAACATCCCTCCTGCAGCAGCCGGGGAGGCTCTGCCCCTGTGAGTACACACACTCCCATTTGGCCACGTGTCAGTCTCCAGCCAGCTTGTTCCAGGAGAGCCAGACCCGGGCCCTGGGCTGCCTTGAGCCAGGAAGGTGTAGGGACCAGGGGAGCAGCAGCTGCCTGTGCCCCTGACAGAGCCTGCTCCTGCCCAGGGAGGGGACACAGGCCTGCCTCCATCCATGGGCTTTGTCCTCAGCCCCTAAAGCTGCTCCAGCAGCCCCTAAAGCTGCTCCAGCACCACAGAGTCTTGCACAAGGTGATGAATAAACGCTCAGAGAGCACAGGTGCTTTCTGAGATGTTTATCACTGACAATGACCACGGGGCTCACACTGTTGCCTCGTGGGGATTAGTTGTCTGGGCACACAAATACGTGCAGACAGACACTCAGTGGCTTGAGGGATGGAAAACAGTGTGGAATCGTGGAATCACAGAATGATTTGGGTTGGAAGGGACCTTAAAGACCATCTGTCCCACCCCCTGCCATGGCAGGGGCACCTTCCACTAGCCCAGGTTGCTCCAAGCCCTGTCCAACCTGGCCTTGAAGAAGGGACCATGAAGCATCATGCAAAGACTCAGGAAGAACTAATTACCTGGTGAGGTTCCTGGCAGGCTCTGTAACAGGGTGAGGACATTAGCAGTAAGATTCCTGTGCTGTTGTGGCTTCGGATTTAATCAAAGCTCCAGTTGAACAAATCATTGTTTGGGGAGCATGGACACTTCATTTTTTTAATAGCCTGTGACCTGCAGTAGAATTTAGGTTGGGTGTTAATGACCAAAGGTTTTGCAAGTAATTAAATTTGTGGAAAGTGCTGTCCCTGAGAGGCTGAGGGTGTTGTTGAGAACAGGCTTGTGCCTGTGTGTTGCTGAGTCTCAAACTCCAGTAGGAGAGCTGTGAGTAACGTGGACAGGGCTGATACTCATCGATCCAGGCGGCTCCTTCAACCTACTTGGGAGTTACACACACGGCTGTGCTCGTGTTCCATGAACTGAATAACAAAATACTATGAAACTGTGAGTGTGACCATCTGATTTTCTCATTGGGCAAAATTAGTGACATGAATAGATGACATGAGATTTTAACTTAACACCACTTAGCTGGGGGACCACAGTATTTAAAATCAATTGTTGTGCCTGTTTGAGCACAGTTCAAAGGGGAGATGTCACAGATCAAATAAGAAGTGACCCTAAGTTTTGCCCAAGCTCTCAGGTCATGGCAGTGTCCTACAGAGGATCATCACTGCTTGAGCCCTGCTGCAGTAGCTGCTTTGCCTGGGAGTTACTCAGTGCTGGATCCTGCTTCTTAGCAGCCTTTCCTCCAATAATGAGCTCTCTCCTTCTAAAGGAGGGTTTGCTTCTGTTCCTGTGCCCTGGCAGGGGGCTGTGCTGTGTCACCACTCCCACTGGACAGGAGGGAGATTGGGACCTGGACTGGGCTGGGGGCTCTGGGCTGGGTTCCTTCAGGGCTGTGGGAAGTCCTCACCAAGAACAGAGACATTAGGATTGCAAAAGTAAGAGGAAAATACTTTATTTTCTTATTTTTTCATCAAGGAGAAGGGATGGGGAAAGGTTGTAAACACACAAACTCCATGCATTTACAGCGCTTTGTGCTCCAGCTTTGCATGTGGGGTTACCTACTGTGCACTGTGTCTTTAAAACACTAATGGCCCACTGAAAAAAAAACACAACACACCACCAAAAAACCCCCCAAACCCATGACAGTCCACCAGCAACTAGCACACTAACAGGTTCTCATCTGACACCAGTAGGGAACCGAAGATATTTTATTATTTGGAAACTCCATATAGGGAAAGCCAGCCTTGAATCTGTCATTACTCCAAGAACCGCACCTCCCCTGGGAGTTAATTATTTTCTTAAAATGCAACTTGTACTGTTAGTTTAAAACATTCCAACTGTGTTCGCACTCTTTAAATCTTCTGTAAACCTTAGAGTTTAAATCACTTGCAGATAAGAGTAATTCTATTAGAAAAAAAAGGTTCGGTGGAAGGGGAAAGAGAGGGAAATAAAAGGGCATTGATAGAAGCGTCCTTTGGGTGCCCATTGCCCTGTCACCTTTAGAACTTGGCAGGAGTTGCAGCCCACAGTAACTTTATAGGTCCTGGCACGGAATGAAACAAAATAGGTGCATGCCACGTTTTCCTTCCAAAAAAACGCCAGGCAGAGACTTACCTCCTTTGTGAGGGGCTGAATATCTGAGAGGCACGTTAAATTAGAGGAAAAAAAAAAAGAAAAAGGTTAGTGGGGCTGACAGGTCAGGCTTCTACTTTGAAAGAAGGTACTGGGCAAAGGGCTGTCTCTGGCTGGGGTCACTCTGGGAGCTGAAGGGCTGGCAGAGGTGTTTAAATGCAGGCGCTACCGTGATGCTGTTCCACCGCCTCAGCTCCTCTTGCTTTGGCTCCTTCAGCTGCTTTCATGGGAATTCTGGGGCATTACAAGTTTAAAAAAAACCAACTCCTTGCTGTGGGTTTGCCACGAGTGAGGCAGGGAGAGGGTGATGTGTCACTGCTGGGTCTGCCTGGGCAGTCACTCGTGTGCTGCGCTGGCCGCGCTCCGAGAGCTCCGGGTAATTCAGTGGTTCCAGAGCCTGGCTCAGTTTTGATCCCTCTTGCCCTCCCCAGCCCCCCTTTCTCTGTGCAACTTGTTTGGGCTGAAAATCAGCTTTCCAAATTCCTTGAGGACTCTTTTTCTCTTTTAACCAGTTTTCTTTTGCAAGGGCGTCTTGGCTGAGCTGCTCTTTTAGTCAGAGCCCGTTCCAAGCACCCCACACCTGTGAGAGCAGTTTGGGAAAGGAGAGAGATGGGCCAGAGGAAAGAGCTCCTCACTGATGATGCTGTGGGACACTGGGACTCTGGTGGCACCCCTGGTTTGTGGTGATCTGCAGAGACACCTTTGATGGTTGGATGTTGCCTGACAGACACAAGTGGTGAGAATTCAGTTCTCTGGGAGTCAGCACTGGGAGTGTCTGAGTGCTGCTGTCACCTACTAAATACTGGAAACCATCACTTTGTGAAGCAAATTCGACCCTCCCCTCTGAAACCCACTGGATTTGGTGGGGCTGTTACACCTGGACAGACCCTAAAACTGGAACTGGCCCCCAGCCTTTCACTTGGGCTGAGGGCTTTGATGGAAGGAGCTCCAGTGATTTCTGCACATGAAAGCACTGCACAGAGTCATCTTCTCCTCTCAAGCCCTCAGAATCTCAGCTTCCCCCGAGTTCATTGATTGTTGCCTGCTCAGGTAACTGTGGGGCACATCCAGCTCCCAGATCCCAAATGTGAGGCCCTACACCAATAATAACTCGGGATATTCTGCATCTCCTACTAAAAGGATTCTAACATAAAGCACAGAATAATCTTTACAGAGATGACTATCAGAGGAGAAAACACTTATGATTATGTTTTTAGGCAGAATAAACCTGTATAAAGGACAAATTTCCTCTTAAAGCTGGACTGTGTCTAATGAGACACAGGAGCCCACTGAAAATAATGAGCTGTTAAAGAAATAAACAGTTAAAATAATAACAAAAGGCTAAACAGCTTTGGAAAGACAAAAAAAAAGGCCAAATGTGATATAAAGGCATAGTTCCTTGCTTACAGAGAGTAAGGTGATCTGCTTGAAGTGCACAAACATGAGAAGCCCTGGGTAATATCGCTGCTGTTTGCACAGTTTACCCAGACAGGCTAAAATGTCCTATTAATAATAATAATTTGCATTCAGGGCTTGGAAGTGCTTTGAAAACTCAAAATACCTCTTTCAAGTCTCCCAAGGAATGGAAGTGATTCCCTCTGGCAGCTCTGGGGCCGATGCACAAACCTGTCTGTGCTCCTGAGGAAGGCACTGATGGCACAAGGGGAAACGGCCTCGAGCTGGGCCAGGGGAGGTTCAGGTTGGGTGTTAGGAAAGATTTCTCCACTCTAAGAGTGGTTAAACACTGGAACAGGCTCCCCAGGGAAGTCACCATCCCTGGAAGCCTCAAAAAACTGGAAAGAGCTCACGACTGGATTCTTCTGCTGCTTTCTTCTCACTCAGTAAAATTTGTCCACTGGCATTAATTCCCATCCCAACTTAAGGGAATTTCTCATCCTACTGGAGCATAAAACAAGGAGTAATTAGTTTTAATGTATCTACAGCCTCTTCAACAGAAAAGAAAAATCTGCTACCCTTGGCTCTCCTTGGTGGGACTAAGCCTCATTAAGGTTCTTGAAGTTAAAAAAAAAAAAAGGCAGATGAAATGTGCTTTGTGTGTGGGAGAGAATTCCCTTTGTGCTTTACTTTTACCTGGTTTTTTCTCCTGGGGGCCTGTTGGTCCCTTTGAGTGTTCTCCCTTCAGAACACTGGTGGCACAGAGCAAAGCTGGGTGTGTTTTGCAGAGCAGATGCTTCTCAACAGCAAACAAGTGCCAGGGAATCCTCCTGGGACGTGGGAAAAGGGCTTGTGGAGCTGGGGGGAGAGGTGGGGCACTGTACCTTACTGAAGAGCTGAGGCACCCAGGGAAGTCCATCCTTGTGCCAGCTTTCCTTGGCCATGTCTGCAGAAATGTTAAGTGCTATTTTTCACTTTGCATTTGCTTGTTTTTGTTTCTTTTCCCCTCCTGGTCCCATTCCAGGACTGCTGAGTGTATGAGGATGCAAGTAAAGGGACATTCTCTGTTGCCTTAATTTTGTCAGTTGGAAAGCTTCAAAAGTTAATATTTACATGAAATGATCCACAATTCATCTTGCTTGATGCCTGTTTGTTTAACATATTTAGGTGATGGCTGTATTTATTTTTCTAAACTATTTGCACCTTAAGGTACTTCAATTTTAACAAACCCCATCATTCTCTAAGCCCTTATCACAGTTGTTAAAGATTTTTTCATTAGTTCTATAATTACACCCTTTAAAAACATGTATAGGTATTTCTCACTTTAGGACAAGAAAAGGCATTTTAACGTAAAAGTTCTTTAGAGTGAGTAGAAAATCAAACCTTTTACTGGGTTTTGGGCATTCTAAGGGGTTTCAGAATAAAGTACATTTCAGATGCCCCTGAAAGCATTAGAACATTCAATTCCAGAGACCAGTTCTTCAACCTGGAGAGATCCCTGCAGCACCAGGGGTTTGTGCCACGTGCACAGCCTGACCCAAGTGTGTTCTCCTCGGCACTGCTGAATTCCTGGGGAGCTCTGCAGGTCTGCAGTTGGCTCCGTGGGCTTCCTCTGCAAGGGAGGTGAGAGGTTTCCAGCACTGGCTGAGAAGGAAGAGCAGCACTGCATGAAATAACATTCTAATCAGAATTCCCTCCTCACTTAAACTCTGTTTAGATGGACAGTTAATTTATCTCTGTTTAACTGTGGAATCAATCCATCCATCAAAGCCACGAGAGCTAATTAGCTGCAGTCAGAGCAGCCCGGCTTGGAAACACTGGTGGGTGTGGAATGCCTTACAGAACTGCCCAGGGACACAAGGAACACTTCCCTGCACATGCCCCAAAGCTGCCCATGAGCCATCCCTGCTGCCTCTGCAGGCACTGGCTTTGCCAAGCCTGGCTCCAACGTCCCCCAGGGATGAGAGCCCAGAGGGAATCCAGGCCAGTCCCTTCCCCTCTGGCAGAGCTGGAGCACTGGGCAGAGCCTGAGGTGGATGAACATTCTGCACATGCAAAGGGGAGTTTGTGGGATTGGAGATTGAGCCCAAAATGTTGGGGCCACTCCCCATGGCATCACCCTCAGCAGGGCTGGACCACAGCCTGGACTTCCTGGCTGCATGATAGTGAGGGACATCAGTGGAGAGAAGGGGTTTGGGGTGAGGATGGATTCACTTCCTGGGATTGAGGCTCCCCTGTGCCAAGCCTTTGGAGTGATTTCTGCCCTTGGTGCTGGGGGATTTCCACAGTGCTGCTCTTGCAGTGGCCCTTTTGAAGTGGCTGGAGACGGTGCCATCCCTGGGCATTGTTTTACACCCAGTCCCTGCAATGATTGAATTCGGTGTCCATTAAATCCCAGCAATAAAGGGCCTGATGCTCCATTTGCCACGCTCCAAGCCAGCCTGCAGTCTGGGTTTTCCCAACACATGTTCCACGTTAGCTGTTTTCATTGACTATGAATCCATAAAAATCCATGTGGAACAGAGGGTACCCAGTGCAGCCATGTCTGCCCGGCTCCTTCCCATTCTAATTGGGTAGCAAAGCTGTTTAATAGAGTCTGTGGAGTCTGTTTAACTACATTCTGCCAGAACAATGCTCTATTCATGTTCTCAACAGAACACTAGTGATTGGACTAATATCTTTAAACTAGAAAACAAGTCTTAATTGGAACAGATGCTGCAAATACCGATGCAAATGGCCAGCTCTGGTGTGATCAAAACCAGGTCCAGTCCATTGATTTGTTTTTAATAGCAGCTTTCATTTTTTATTAGTGTACACAAACCTCACTAACACTATACAAAAAGTCAGTAACAATATTCTGAAAAATCATCTTGTTTAAAGCAGACTCAGCCCTGCATTGTTTCTGGCAAGGTGCTGTTAAAGAGTTTCCGTCCTGTTTTGGCAGATCATGTTACTGAAACACTCTTCTCTACTTTCTTCTCTTCCAGAGTTCGAATAATCCCAGTGATTTTCCTAAAAAGCTCTTGCTGTTACATTTAATAATCTGTTTAGATATTCACTTACATTGCAAACAGACATTCAGGTCAGATTAGGCTGAATAAATCCCCAGTCCTGGTGAGTGTGTGTGTGTTAGGTGGGGACTGACTTGCTTTTGGTACCTGCTGTGGCAGAGCACAGCCACTCCCAGCCATGGACCCTCTCTCATGGCAGTGTTTGGCCTGGGCAAGCTCTGAGATACTGAGAATACAGTGCTTTTTAGGCTGAGAATAAAAACGTTCTGGGATTTTTCCAGAACAAATTGGTTTTGTCTTAAGGATGTGTGAGCTATTTGATAGGAGCAAGAATATCAAAACCACTCAGAGCAGAGAGGAATTTATTATGGTACACCTGGCACTAGGGGTACTTTATGGGTCTGTGTAGGCAAATATTACCTCAGTAGCTGCTACTTAGAGCTGGAAAATATTTGCATATATATATGTATGTATATACTGGTATATATCTGAAACTGGCTGCAAGGATAAGATGCTGTCTCAGTCCAAATCCAAAGAGCATTGCAAGCAGGAAAAGAGCAGGAGATGGCTCTGGTCCCTGCTTTCAAATCTGTGAGTTTGTATTGGTTTTTATTTTGAGAACTTGGTCTCCTTTGGCTTTGCAAGTGAGTGAAGGGGCTTTTCAGACGTGGGAGTGTGTGCTCTGCTGCCCTGCTGGGGCACAGGGAGAATGACCCCAAGATATCCCCAGTTGCAGCTTGTTTGGAATCCAGAGGGCTGTGCTGGGAGCTGTTGTGGGGCTGCAGAGCTGGGATTTCAGGCAGTGGGAGTGAGGAGGCTGCTCCATTCACCCCCCAGCCCAGTGATGATGTACAGGTTAAATCCAAGGGGATGTACAGGTTAAATCCAAGGGGATGTACAGGTTAAATCCAGAGGGATGTACAGGTTAAATCCAAAGGGATGTACAGGTTAAATCCAGAGGGATGTACAGGTTAAATCCAGAGGGATGTACAGGTTAAATCCAAAGGGATGTACAGGTTAAATCCAAGGGGATGTACAGGTTAAATCCAGAGGGATGTACAGGTTAAATCCAAGGGGATGTACAGGTTAAATCCAAAGGGATGTACAGGTTAAATCCAAAGGGATGTACAGTCACTGTGAGCCGCTGCTGCTGCTGTGCCAGACAGAGGGAACCCACCCCAAACCTGCAGCCTGGCTCAGCTCCTGCTCAGCTGCCAGCAAAGCCACCCCAGCTCCTGGCACAGACAGGGCCAGGGGGTGCTTTGTACTGTCAGGGGCGTTGAAAAGATGAGACATTTGAGGAGGTCTGGGGATCAATGTGATGAAAAAAAGGCTCCTCGCCCGACCTACCGCAGGCCGGGTGTGGGGCTGGGGAGGAGACCTGGGTGGGTTCCAGGAGGGGCATCCCAAAAGGGACCTGCACTGAGGCTGGGAAAAGGAGGACTTGTTTACCCAAAGAAAAGTCAGTTTTGTGGCTCGAAGTATCAAAAAAGAGCCTTCTCCAAAAGGGCTGGTGCAAAGCCATTGGTGGCAGCAAGGAGTCGAGGGGCAGTGGGGAGGTGTTTGAAAGTTGGTCTCTTTCCCGATACAAAAAAACTTTGGTTTAAAAGCAGCTCAGTACAAAAGCAGCAAATTTCTCCTTCTATTTTAGAGAACATGGGAAACACTATAGACTTGTAGCCAAAGAACTGGCTGGGATTTAGGTAACCAGTTTAGATAATTAATGTATGAGTATATGAATTGATGAAGCCTACAGAAAATTATTCAGAGGCTCTAAAATAAATGATGCTTTGAATAGATTAGGTGAGCTCTGTTACTTTTATTTAGCTCTAATACTGCTGTAGGTGTGTGTAGGGAAGGAAAAAAACCTGATTATGAGCAGCTTGCTGACAGTCACTGTCACTGCCTTAGCTTTCATTCTGCTGATTTTTATGCTGAAAAATACAGATAATTATGGTTTACCACACTCCTGAGGTCTTTGTGCCATGGCCAGCAACATGAGTTGCTCCAAGCCCTGTCCAACCTGGCCTTGGGCACTTCCAGGGCTGGGGCAGCCACAGCTTCTCTGGGCAACCTGTGCCAGGGCCTCACCACCCTCACAGGGAAGGATTTCTTCTCAGCTTAAAGCCCTTCCTCTTACACTTTCTTACTCCAGTTCTGAGCCAGCAAATCCAGAAGGGCTTTTGCAGGAGGGGAGTGTAGAAGGCTTTTCACTCAAGCCAGGCTGGGAACCGAGTCTGATGGGAACTTGGAAAACCCGGGTTTTTCCTCTGAAACCACTTCCTTCTTTCACAGGGACTGGACCCAGCAGCCAACCACACTCAGGCCATAACCATTTGGAAATATAAGTGAAAATTAAGGAGAATAAAAATGCCTGAGCCCTGGGAACTGTGAGGAAGGCAGAGGGTGGGAAGTGCCGTCCCTGCTGCAGGAGTGGGATTGAGCTGTGGAACTGCTGAATTAATCAAATCCGACCAACCAGGCTCCCCCTCCCCGGGTGCTGAAAGGAGCCCAGACTTCTTGCATTGTCATAGTGGCTGCACTCTGCTCCCAGATGGGCAGATAATAATGTTGGAGATGATTTACTGCGCTACAGCCGGTGTTCTGGGAGGTTTGTAGAGATCAAATCACACAGTGAGCTGGAAAATCCTCCCCATTGTCGCGGCTGTTCCGTGGCTGCTGCTGGCAGTGGGACAGTCCTGGTGTGAGAGGGAGTTTGCCTGGTTCAAACAGCAGTGTAGGCATTACAGTGTAATTACTCACCCCACAAATAATAATTAAAAAAAAAAATTAGTTTTTTCATTGCTGTGTTTAATGAAGAGCTCCCAGTCCCTTTGACAAGAAGTCTTTGCAACACTGTAAGGTGTAACTGCAGATTTTACTTTCCAATCCTCATATCCCAGACCAGATTTCCTCCCCAGTTGTCTTCATTCCTGAAATTAAGTGCCTTCCTGACAGGGATTTCCTGGGCCAAGTTTATTAACCTCTGATCTGCAAGCTCAGGGTGAGGGGTAAAAAAAAAAATAAAAATCAGTGCTTGGGAAGGACAATTTTCAGGTTGGGAAGAGAAAGATCTCCTATGAATTTTAAGTATTGCAAATCCATTGTAGTGAAGAGCAAGAAGAAGCAGCAGCACAGTGGCTGCAGGGACAGTGCCATCCCTGCTCGAGGTGCTGATGTGTTTAGAGCCTCCCTTCATCTGTTTGCTGCTGCTGTGGAATTGGTTCACTCAGCCCCCTGTGCGGGACAGACAGGGCAGGATGGTCTCACCCTCGGTACACAGGGAGGTGGAACCCGACCCCTGCACGACAGGGAATGAAGTTCTTTCCCTGCCAGAAGGACCAGGTTGACAGTGAATGAAGTTAATTCAGCACTGTGTATTGTCTGCTGGTGCCGGGGGACACCAGGGACTTGTGCAGAGTGTGTTTATCAGTGAAGTATTTGCATCATTAATTTTTCTCACTATGGTTAAGCAGCTGATAATCCTCTTGGAAGAGGAATGAGAGGAGGAGGTAGTTGTTGGAAAGCATTTTGAGGATCTTTTCCTGCAGGTGAAGGGCTTTCTGTCGAGGGAGGAGCACAACTCTGGGACACCCAGAGCACACTCTTGGAGCACAGCACAGCTTTTCCATGTTTGAAATACCCTTCTGAAAACCAAATCCATCAGGTTCTGAGGACTGAAAAAGCAAATCCCGTGTTTATTTAGGACACCAGTGAAAGAAACAAGTGGGTTCTCTGCATTGGTTGTGCAGCAGGGATTAACAGGCACACACTGGCCTGGGTGTTGGAGTCCTTGCTCCATTTGGGCTTGGAATAAGCTCTGAGCTACCTGGGGATATTTGGCTAAGCAGGTGTGATCCAAATGCATGAGCAGCAGTGTTTTGAGGGGATATGATTAAACAGTCATCTCTCAGTGGAGGAAAAACTACCACAGTTGCCTTCAGCAGTTGCTTGGTACTTTCTCTTTAAGTGGCTCCTGAGATTTCAGTTTTGGAATTAAACTTCTTTCTCAATATGTCCCAGACTTCAGACTTCTGGGCTGATTTTGCAATCACTCTTCTGGTTTTAATGATCTTTCTTTGGTGCAAACAGAATTTGAGTTGCTACCTAAACATCCCAATCCAAATCTAAACAGAAGAATTAAATGTGAGGGTTTGCAAATATTCGAGGGAAACTCTTAAGTTCCTATCCAGAGGCAAATCTAACAAGCTGAGAAGAAATTAATTCTATCCCAGCTGAAACCAGGACATAATCTGGCTACTTTTTATTAAAGGAATTTTTGGTGACCACCACCATCCTTCTGATTACACCATGATTTTACCTAATGAAGTTTCCGATTGCTCATGTTTTTTCAGCCAGGTGAATCTGTTCCTGCACTCATCCATCTGCATTAGGTGCTTTTCTGGTTTCCATGGTAACTGGGCAATTTAACATATCTGGCCTTACAGTATCTTACAGAGAAATACCATGTCCATTTTATAAATGTGCAGCCAGAGGTGCAGGGAACAAAGTGATTTGCCCAGGGTTACAGAGTTCATCTGCAGCTGAGTAGGGTAAGAACATTGTTTTTTCCAGAGCTCCAGGAAAACGCCTGAGCTGCCAGGCTGGCTGTTCCCAGGGAGGTGTTTGCTGGCCCAGATCAGCTGAAGGTTGTGTCCCAAGTGTTCTTTTTCTCAGACTTGGAAAAGAGACTTTCCGAGATGAAGAGGTTGGGGTTTGAGCAGTGCAGAGCAGAGTGAGTAATGAAACAAGAAATCAAAACTTGCACGTAATGTATTCATGTGGAATGCCAGCCACATTCCTGGGATAAATAACTCCCAATGAATAATTCAACCAGCGTCATCACCAGAGCACAGCTACAGGATTGGTTTCTAATCATTTGGCCTTTTCCTTCGTGAACAGTTCAACCCACATCCAGACCCTGATGGTTTCCAGCTCAGGGTCTGGGTTTTGCTTGTGGCTTGGCCAGAGATGGCCCAGGGTCAGGTTTGTGCTGAGCACCCTCACTTCTCCTGGAAACCTAAAGAAACTCCAGGCGTTTGGCCTCTTACCTGGTGCAAGTCAAAGCCAGCCTTCAAAAACTGCACCCAGAGTCTCAAAACCTTGTGAAAATAGGAAAACACTGAAAGTTGTTGAGGAATCCTGGATTAGCTGAGCACACACCGAGGAGGGAAAGGCTGGTGGCCTTTGGAACAACTTCTCACATTAATTTTCTTCCAATGCTGACAGCTTTGATTTATTGCCTTGAGGCTGGTTAGAAAACACCCAGACATGAGTGAAGCCAGGAGTTATGGAAAGAAAAGGGAAATATGGTAAACACAGTGATGGATAGCACTGGTGCAGACACTGCTCTGCCCCCAGATATTGGCTCCCAGTGAGGATGGGTGCAGAGTCCTGGCAGCACTGCCTGGAATTGCTCCCATCTGACCCACCAGAGAGGAAGCTTCTCTTGGGATTTGCTGCTTTATCATCTGTCAGTGAAGTTTTGGTGGTGATTTCTGCATCCAGTTGAGATCGAGCTGATCACTGACTGACTGTGCTGGGGGAAAAACCAGTTTGCAAGTGCCTTCTTCTCAGAAAAAAAACAACTGATTATTTCCCAACAAGAATTTGGTGAAATCAGTAAAAGAGATTTCTCTTGGTCACCAGAATTGTTTGCTGAAGATCCCTGGCAGCTCAGGGCTCTCACAGCCCTTTGCTGTATCAAATTCCTGTTTACAGCACAAGAGCTGGTCCTGCCAACCCAAAGGAACGAAATAGCTGAGGAGCACAACATCCTGAAAGTTGTCTTTAATTTCATCAATGGCTTGAAATATTTGGAAGGAACAATGTAAACATATTTGGAGCAGGCAGACAACTTCCATGATGCTCAGAACTGTTGGGATGTCTAAAAGCCAGGCGGCCCTCGGGGCGTGGAGCCGTTTCAGGCTTTCCACCAAAGTTACATCTTCTGTCACTGCAGCTCTTCCTCCAGCCAAAACCATTGGCACCACGTCCTGAAATGTTTCTCATTAGTAAACTTTTCCTAACCTCCCGAGCTGCCCCCTGTGCCGGGGTGCCAGCTGGAGCTGCCCTTGGCAAGGGGCTCCCGGGCTGTTTGTTCGGCCGGACCCGGAGGATGTTCCGGAGCAGCTCCCGGGACATGTGACTGGGCTCTGACCTGAGGTGCTGGCCCTGCTCCAGGGATCCTGCCCACTCCATGGGAATGCTTTCCCCTTGTTGCTTTTGTACCTCAGACACAGCTCTTAGCTGTGTTTAGTTTGCTCCCAAGCCCACGGCGCTCGGGACGCGGAGCTCGTGGCCCTGGAAGGTAACAGTGAGATCCCAGAGCGGCTCAGGGCCTATTTAATGCTGAATTAACTGCTTGCCCAGGGTGGGAGAGCCCTGCTTTCCCCCTGTTACCACTGTACAGCCTCCAAACTCCCAGCAGCTCTGATTTCTGTGCCAGAGGCTCTCACCTGCAGGGACCTGGGGCCGGGTGTGAGAGGGAACAGCTCTCAGAGCTGGGAGCAGATGTTGGGGCCAGATGTGGGACGTGTCTTTGTACCACCCGCTCGTCCCGGAGTGCTCTGCTCAGGGAGTGCCCTTGCAGGATGATAAGGAGTGTTGTTCCAGTGTAGTTTTCGTGCCAGACCTTGGTGTTTGTGCTGGGAGGGGTCAGTGCAGCCCGGGATTGCCCGCTGGAGATGCAGGGGGTGATGTGGGAGGAGGCTGCAGGGGTTCAGGGTCGGGCACTGCAGCATCACAGAGCTGGAGACTTATTTCAGAGTGAAGTCACAAGGCCTCAGTTCTTCCATTTCCCAGGAAAGGTTAATTTGTGGGTGGGTGATTGGAGCCCAGGTTAGTGAAATTGTTCAACCTGATTCAGAGCATTCAGAAAATTTAAAAATATAAGTATTTTCCTGGACTTTTCTTCCTTTCACATAATCCAGACTATTGCCTTAAATATATAATTTTTCAACCAAGACTTTTGTTTAGGCACAGTTTACAGCATTTCCTAGGTATAGATCTTATCTGCTTTTCTCCAGCATGGAAAATAACATGTGAGCTCTGAATAGTTCTCAGATGCTGAATTCCAAAACACTGGGATTAAATTTGAGTCCCAGTGGGTCCTGCACCTTCCCAGTTGTTCATCACTCGCAGGCTTTATTACATTTTAGATGATACTATTAAATTCAGCCTCCCCTGGAGATGCTGGTTGGACTCTGTGAGTCTGCAGAGCAGAGGACCATGGAAGAGCCCCCAAAGCTGCTCCAATTTAGCAACGCAGTAATTTAAGTTTCCTTTAAAAGAACAGTGACTGGGACCTTATTTACATTTTATAATTAGCTTGCAAATTTAATTTCCCTTCCTCCATATCTTTTAGGAGTTATAAAGTAAATGTATTTCCTCCCGATTTAGATACTTTTTTTTATTATTACTATTTAGCAATTTTTTTTTTTTGCTCCCTTCCTCAGTGCTTTTGTTCCTGCCACAATTAATGTGTGGGTTTGGTTTTGCTTTGCAGAGGGCCTGTCTGGGGGCACTGGTGGCAGTGGGTCCTGCTCCCCCCTTGTTTCAAAAGTATAGGAAATCTGAAGATAGGGTTGGGGGTTTTTTTAATGTTTCAAAAGTGTTGAATAGTAAAAAAAAAAACCTCAACAGAAGTTTAAATAAACACAGGCAAGTGAGTCAGCAAGAAGATATAAAATCATCAGGAAAGGCTGAGTTTGTTTTAATACAGGGATTACTGTAAACACTCGGAGTGCATGGTAACAATTTGTAGCCCATGTGTTTTGAAATATCATAACTGGTGTCAATAAACACATTAAACTTCGACTTCAAAGGGCTCTGTGGATGTTTGGAGTGTCAGGAAGACGTTGCAAAACAGGGATTTGGGGTGGAAACATGTATGGGAGCAATCAACCACAGCTCCAGAGTGAGGAAAGGGATCTTGTCGAGCTGTTCGAGTTAAGCATCTGTGATGGTGATTATTGCTCTGTACACTCAGAACTGCTCCCAGCCCCAGCTCCTTCCCACTGTCTCCCTCTCCTCCCAGCCTGACCTGCCTGGTTGTCTCTCCCACCTGCTCTGTCTCACTTCCCAGGCTGGATCCTTTGGAGCAGGGTTTGGTTCTCCAGGCAGGGAAAGCCCGACTGGTTTCGGGCACTGTCTCACTGGAAGCATAAATTGGGTTTGGATCTGTTCCAGGCTGAGCTGCCCCACGTGAGGAGGCTGTGCAGGAGTTGTGAGGTGGACGTGCTTGTCTCGGTCCAGTTCCTCTGGTGTCTCTCCACAGCTCTCAGAAAATGAACCCTCTTTCCATCCCTGAATGAAATCTTGTCAGATCAGCACGAGCCAGAGCACGAGGTGTTTTTGATGTCTCATATTGTCTCATCTGTGAATTCAATTTACTGTGCTCCAGCTAAACACCAACAGCCATTTCCCTTTTTGCAAAGCCTACGGTACCCAAATTAATTCACACATGCCCTTTTTAAGGTGAGGTGTGACAGGACTAATCTGAGGGAACAGATGAGCATTCCTGTGTCCAGGTTTAATCATCCTGGTCAATATTCCCTTGTTTTAATACTCAGCCTCTTGTTCACACCGGAGCCCCTCACTGTGCACCGTGTGCACACCAGCCAGGATTAAATGGAGCTACAGTGGGATGTTTGGGAACAACCCCTGAAATGCTGAGGGCACCTGTTGGCGTTAATAGAGCGGCGTGTGTGGAACATGGGGGCACAGGGGGTGGATGTACACAGGGATTGAGGGGACTGGAGACGTTGCTGAAGTGGAATTTAACACCAACGTGTTGGAATGGGAACAACAGACACAGAGCTGGTCCCTCATTCGATTCTTTCAGAGTTTATCTGGGGTATGAACATCCCTGGACACAGAGGGCACTTCCCTGCATCCAGAATTGCTGTTTAATCCCTGTCTTTGTTTGGAATGTGCCCCTGATTCACAACCACCTCCCTGCAGCAGTTGGCACCTCTGCCATGGGAGCTGCAGGAAAGGGTAATTAAGTTTAATAGAAGCCACCCTTGCTTTGAAGCTGCCCTGGCTTTAGGGCCACAAGGAGAAGCAATTAAACCCCGGCAGCCAGGGATTCCAGCTGAAGGTATAGAGTGATTTATTTATTTTTTTAAAAGGAAATTTCCCCTGTAAACGGATTTGGATTGTCGGATCGGATTGGATTCAAAGCTACAGAAATTTCCTTCTCTGGGAAATCTTCTCCTGAAGCAAAATGAAATTACTATTTCACTTTTGTGATTTTACCAAAAATCAGTCTTTAAATTAAGTAATAAGGACAAGGAAAAATATTCCAGAATGCCATAATCAGTGCCAAAGATAGTTCTAACTATTTCAACATAATTCTGGGGAGTTTCCCATAAAGGCTCAGTTGGAAAAGGTCTCATTCCAGTGCAGACATTATTTGGAAAAGCAAACTGGTAACTCAGTTAATACTTACAGGGAGGTGAAATTGTTCTAATTTTCACCAACCCTTGGAAATATTTGTAGAGTCTCAGCTAAGCCAGAGGCACATGTGAAAATCTCATTGTTTTTCATCTCTCTTCCCCTCCACGGAGTTTCCAGGTGTGCACACACTGCAGGGATGCAGTAACTCCTGCCTTGGAGTCCTGTGGGAGCAGCATGCCTTCTCCAGTGGGAGATTCTTCCCTCTTAAGGTTTCTGGGATACCTGGGGCTTGTATTTTAAACCGGCTCTCCCATTATTTTTGACCTCATTAAAAACATTTCCTTTAGAAACGCAGCAAAACCCCGAACAGAATCCAAATATAAATCAATGCAAATGCAATTACTGCAACCGACCTTCCTCTGTGCCTCAGGGTCTGGAAAAATCCATTGATTCTCTGCTGTAATTTATCTGGGAAGGAAGAACACCCCGTTTCACTTCCAAGTCTGAGCCCTGGAGGAGGCAGCACTGCCGGTGCAGCTGCAGGGACTGGGAGTGAGGAGCACTGGGAATGAGGAGCACTGGGAATGAGGAGCACTGGGAGTGAGGAGCACTGGGAATGAGGAGCACTGGGACATCACTGGTGACCTGGAAGGTTTTGGAGATGCTCTGCCCCAGCAGCAGAGGGTCAGCACCCTCCCCATGCCAGGAATCTGCACATGGATCTTGGATGTTGTCTCTCTGTTTGGTGATTCCTGCTGTTGTGGGATGCCCCAAATGCAAACTGGTCATGTTTGGGGTGAGTCATGGTGACTGTTCCGTTGTGGAAGGAAGCCAGACCTAAAGGGGCGTTTTGTCTTTTACTTTCCCAGTGGAAATTGGGGCAGTGACATCGTGGGATGACATGGAGAAGGTTTGGAGATCCCTGTATGAGCAGGAACTCAGAATGAAGCGGGGTGAGAGCCGGCCCTGCTGAGCCAGAACCCCTCAGTGCTTTGTGCCACCAGGAACAGGAGGGTGAGAAGGTGTTTGGGGGTGTGCCCTGTCCGTGCTCTGCAGGTGCCACTGTCCCTGTGTGCCTGTGCCCAGCTGTCAGGGATGCACAGGAGAAGATGTGCTCTATTGCCTGAGATCCCTGCCAAAATATACAGGAAAAGTCTGGAAACCCTATGTGTGAGTACGTTCCCCCTGATGGAAGGGCTGCCAAGGCACGAGGGCAGATATTCCAAGCTCCTGAAGTGCCCACAGAGGCAGAAATCCCAGGGCCAGGGGTTGGGAGGAGCTGCCCAGCCTTGTGAGCAAATCCAGCATCTAAGTCCAGCATCCCCAGGAACCTGCTCAAATTGGGCAGATTGACTCTTTCCCAAGGCTTCAAGGAGAGGCTTCTGGAGAAGCCCCAGGCAGGAGTTCCCAGCACAGCTCATGTCAAGGCTGGATGTACTCCATGTGGATTGGTGCTTCCATGCTTGGCAGCTTAAGAGCATTTAGGAATATGTGGATTACCAGGGGAGACCATAATGAGGTTGGACCAATAGTACTCCTGAGAAAATGCTTTTGAAAATTTCTGTAGGACCATCCAGGATTTTTTTTTAAGTGCCAATCTGAACAGCTGGAGAGCAGTTAATAAATCAGTACAAAAATAATTGATTTATACTAAGTGATTTTATAGCTTACTAAAGAAAGGTCCCTTGTGCATTGGGTTGAAGAAAGAGTCCTTGTTCGGAGCATTTTTGCCATCCAAGATGTTGGTTTTAATTCTAGAAACGTGTTGATCCCTCCTAGAACTGCAAACAGTTTGTCAGACTTTTAAACACTTGAGAAGGAGCCCCTGCACTCCTGTGCCCGCAGGGACTGGCTCTGTGCCACTCCCTGTAAGCTGCCAGGGAGGGGAAAGAGCCCTCTGAGGGGGAACCAGGGGCTGCTGACCCTTCACCACGGCCCTGGAGATCTCCTGGAGGAGCCCAGGGGGGGCTGCACTTCTGCACTTGTTTTTTGCTCAGGAAAAAAGTTGATCTGGTTGTTAAGGCAGAGCTCTGACACCCAGAAGATCTCTGTGCTATTGGTGGCCTTCTGGCTGGATTTGCTGGGTCACATCCCTTAAAACATCACCTCTGCTTGTCCATCTGTGGGGTTCCACCAATATTCCAGCAGAGGGACTATGTGAGACTAAATTTAGATAACATAATGCTTATTTAAAGTTAGTAAATTAGAGAGCACAAGGTGAAAGGTGTCTGGTTTGGGTTGATTTTTAGAGTGCTCCTGAACGAATGTTTTGATGTCAGGAATCTGAGGGATTGGTCCTGAGCTGGCTTGGATCCTCTTTGGGAAAAGCTGAATCCATTAGGGAAAAGTGTTATCCCTCATCCTCCTCACCGAGCCCTGGGGAAAGGGATGATCCTGCAAACTTTTGCTGGAATTACTAAACAAATCTGCGGTTTTATAAATAATTCCACACTTTGGCTGTGTGATTGGATTGCCACAGCGACCTGTGAAATCCTTAACAAAGGTGTGAATTTTAAGCACTGAAATCTGCATTCAGATAAACAGCTTGAAAACTCTGTATTTACAGAACCGTCTTTATCCACACCTGCAAAGTGTGTGCGCTGCTCCCAGCCAGGCAGGAGAAACCCCCTAATTCGGGAAAGCGATTTGCACTGCGATTTACATATTGTTCAAACAATTGCTGGGGGAAAAGGGACCCTGAAGATCCACCTGAGAGCTTCTGGAGGCTGTTCAAGATTAACCTGCAAAGAGGAGAAGAGCTGAGATGTGTCTCGTGGGTCCCTCGGTGCGGGGCTGGCTCTGCTCGCTCAGCTCCGGGGATGACTCTCCAAACTCAGGGATGCCCTCTGCTGCCTTGGGACCGATTAGTCACCTGTCACCTCCTCCCGCTGCCCTTGGAGGGATCTCAACGCTCTTTTCCTTTCCTACAGGACATTCCCGAGTACTGTGGAGGAGGCACAGAGCCCTCCGAGCCCCGAGCGCTCCCTCGACAGGGCAAGGGGGAGGATAAACCAGGCTGGAAGGACGAGGGCAGGGGAGTGGAGGATGATCTGAGCACTCCACAAGACCCACCAAACCTCACCTTCCCCATGAGCAGAGTGAAAGCATAAAGCAAAGAGCTGGGGAAAAGCACGAGGCTTTCCTGCTCCAAAGGCTCCACAAAGTAGAGATCCATATTCCTCCATCAAGTTAAGGCAAGTATTCAGAGCACTTTAGAGCTGTTATGAGGTCAGAATCAGCAATCTGGGATCTTTCTGCTCTTCCAGAATGTCACCTTTCAGCAGCCCTCTGGAAATGGGTAAGCAAACGAGGTACAACTGTGGGCAGTTTAAATATTTCACAACTCGCTGAGTCCTGTACGAGGAGGGATTTGCAGTGGCTGAAGTGTTTAGACTCCTGCTCCAATAATCTAATGCAAATAAAACCAAAAAAAAAAAAAAGGACAGCAAAAAAATCTGATGCAAAGTAAAAATGCAAAAAACTGTGCTGGAAAGGAGAGGGGACCTGGGAGAGTGGAATGGTGCAACCCAAGGGTGCTGTCAGGAAGGAGAGAAGGGGAAGAGCAGCAGAGCTGTGAGACACAAACTGTGCTCACACAGTCACACCCAGCAGAGCTCCCCGGGTGCTTTGAGTGAGATTCCACCCTCACAGAGCAAGATATGGCCTGATGTGGTGCTGGATGGGTTCACTGATACCAAACTCCTCTTACATGGAGGGACCTGGTTCAGCTGCTCCCAGCTGAGACTCCTTCACCAGCCCCTCATTCCAGGCCTGGGCTGGCCTGGCTGTTCCATTCAGGCACGACCTTGTTCAAGGACACGCCACGAGGTAGCAGAAGTTGGCACATGTTCCTTGACTCCAGACTTGTTTCAGCCTCCTGGTCACCTTGTGTTGCCATAACTGCACAGGGCACTGGAAATTCATCCCTTCAGTTATATTTCATTTTTGCTTTGAAGGGTCTGAGGTCCCAATCATTTGGGACCTTATCTCCCCTCAGCCCCCATACCGTAGGAAATGAGCTGCAGGAGTCCTTCCTCTGATGTATTCCCCCCTATGCTCTCCCTGTGCTCTGGATCCATGGAGGATTTAAATTGTAAATTTGCCCATGGAGTCTCCCTCTCTGGAGACATCCCAAACCCACCTGGACGTGTTCCTGTGTCACCTGCCTTGGGATGAACTGGATGATGTCCAGAGGCCCTTTCCAACCCCAGCTATTATTCTGGGATTCTGTAAGTGCCTGGGATCTTTCCAGTCTCAGGAAAGCAGCACTGACCTGGTGAGCACCCCAATCCACTTGCTGCTGGGGTGGAGTGAGGAGAAGAAGGCCTTGGCTCTGTGTAAACCCTGCTCAGCAATAATGAAAACATCCCTGTGTTATCAACGCTGTTTTCAGCACAAATCTAAAACAGCCCCACACCGGCTACCGGGAAGAAAATTAACTCTCTCCCAGCCAGAACCCGGGAATTTTTTCCCTCCCTCCCCAAGTCTCAGTTAAGTTTCAATCCAGCAGCAGCTCTTTATTTTCTTTTAAATGTCAAACAATTCATCATTTTGCACTTTGCCCATCCCCTGTGAATTTAAAGGCTTAGTTGGCACTGGGGAATGTCAGCCCGGGACAATGCACACTGATTACCCCAAACAATGTGGTTCTTGTCACCCTGCCCATTTTTGGCTGTGAGCTCTCCAGAGCTGTAGGAGAGCTCTTGCTTTCTCCCTCTCCTCCCTGTTATCACACACACAATAAACCCCCCGGGTTCAAATATACACTAGACAATTATTATCTTTGTTGTTCCAGTCTCCTGCCCCCTGCCCTCATCCTGTGTGGGTGCTGAAAGGTGCCCTCACCCCACCTTGCAGGGCTCCACGAGGGTGGTGATGGGCAGCTTGTTCTGGAACAGCTGGATAGACGTGCCAGGTGTGTCTCCTCCAAAGGGGCACAGGGGAAAGGTGGGAAAGGAGCATCCTTTGTTTCCCCTGAGTGATGCCCAGGGCACAGCACAGAGAGCTCAGAAACGCCACGTCCAGCCAGCAGGGCCAGGTCGGAATTATCCAGGTAAATCAGGTGCTTGTCCCCCATCCCTGGGCAGAATGAGGCCATGCCAGGCAGCCTGGCACTGACAGATCCAGCAGCTGCTCAGGGGAGACTGGCACTTGTCAGAGATGCTCAGAGATGTAGCAGTGCCTGTCCCAAAGAGCAGTGGGGACCCTGCACAGCCTGTCCTGTCCAACCTGCCCTTGGATGTTCCCAGGGATGGGGCCAGAGGGGCTGCAGGCTGTGCAGGGGTGTCCAGAAACAACCTCTGGGACATTCAGGAAGGACCAGAAAGGATAAAGGTGTTACCAGTAACAGGTAAATACCAGCCCTGCACTGAGTGAGAGCGGCTCCATCCGAGGATTTACTGAGCACCTGCAACATCCACCTCCATTTCTCAGCTTTGGACACATCAGGTGAGTAGCTGAGTGTGAGGGGTTTGATATGAAGGAGGTAAGAACTTCCCAGAGCTTTTCCAGGTGGAGATGTCCTCACATGGAGCGAGCTGCAGCTCTGGGTGAGGGAGGCTCTGCAGTCATTGCACACAGACCCACACGTGCACCCACACACACACACTGATTTTATTAAGCCATTCCATGCAAGTATTTTATGTATGTATATTTTTTTATTTGGAAAACTTCAGAGTGCTGTTTTTTCACACACAGTAAAGTTAGCTTTGCTGAGATTCATTAGTCCCCTTTCCCCCTGTGTGTAAATGGATCTCTCTCAGTTATGCAATGCAAGGGTACACAACCATGAAAAGTGCAGAGCCAGCCAAAAAAAGCATTGTTCTGAGCTTGGACGTGTAAAATATTCATATTCAATAATAAAAAATAAAAAACCCCAGCCCTTAATAAAAAATTCACGGTGCAAAATGTGCATTGTCGTTCCCTCCCCAGGGCTGCAGCCGCTTCCAGCCCGACATGTTACAGGGGCTTTCACTGCCTTGTTTTACTCGATTAATTCCAAACCAATTCACTCCCAGACATCCCAGTATTAGGTGCCTAAATTGATTCTGATTTCTCTGAGGGCAGTGTATCTGTGACTGCAGTAATAGCTGGCAGGAGCTGAGGCTGCTCAGAGCACCCAGGGAGGAGTGTGGAGGGGCTGTCCCTGTGCTGCTGGCACGTCTGGACCCCGAATGCCACGCTGGCCATGGACACCCCAGCCAGCTCCAAACAGGCAGGAGAGGTCTCTTAGCCACAGACTGGGCTTCCTTGAAAGGGAACTGGGAGAATGAAGTACCTCCAGTGGCTTTAAGTAACATCCCATCCCCTGCATCCCAAGGCTGAGAACATCCATCTCCATCTGCCTGTCCCTCAGTGCTGTGCTCCTGCAGCCTTTGAGAATTTACTGCTTGTTTTTGCAATGAATCTCTCACTGAGAGCAGAGAGGGGAATTTGATGGTGTTAGAAAACATTTCCCTCCTTGTGACTCCCAGGACAGCTCGGATCAAGTGTAACCCTGGTGATGTCAGAGCCCTGGACTAGCACAGGAGCCACTCAGTCCTTGCAATGCAGAGGAGCTGAGAAGATCTGGAAAGATTCAGCCCTTCAGATCCTTTGCTGCCCTGACAAGTCGAAAGGGAAATATGCTGCCAAAGTTGTTTCTGTGGGTCGTTCCCGAATTCCTGCAGAAAATGGTGTTTTCAGAACAGCAGAGCAGAGCTGTGAAGTGGTGCTGATGGTCTCATGACATCCTCTGAAGTGCTGTCTTTCAGCCAAAACAATATGTATTTCCTGGAAGCACATGCCCCCAGAGGAAGAAGTCGTGGAGTTTTAAGGTATCCAAGACAACAGTGCAGATGGTGGTTCCAGCTCTGTAAACCCACTGTGTTCAGGGATCTGCTTCAGAACTGTGGGGTTTCACTGGTGAGATCATTATTCTTTTGCTGGGGGAGGGATGGATCCCTGCATATCCAGAATGCCTGGAGAACCTCCAGCTTGCCCTCTGGGAACCTGTATTTCCAGACCTGTCACAGGCTTTCCAGGGCAGGTCACTGAGATCTGGATTCACCCCATCTAACCTTCACAACTGAAGGAACAAACTTGACACTGATTAAGGTAAGAGGAGAGAGACAGACCCCACCCACCCATGAGCTGCTGAGCTTTTATTCCTTTCCATTTAGTGAAAATAAAATCTTTTAGGACTGGGTTACTAATTTAATTCCCTTCTTTATGGACACCAGTAAAACTGAACCTGGGCCCTTGTCCTCCTGAGCACCCTCTGAGCAGATGTGGGACCCGAAGCCCATCACCCCCCAGAGCCCCCCGCGGGGGGACGGCGGTTCCTGTGCCTCAGTGTGCTGCTCCCTGCCCTGCCAGGGCCCAGGGAAACACAGAGAGCCCAGCAAATTGTTCTGGAGGAAGGGAAATCAAGTTGTGTCCCCTTTCACCTCCCTGCAGCGTGTACCTGCCACCTCATCACTGCCACCTCCCTCCTGCGCGGGGGCCCCGCAAAGGTTCCCTGGTAGCCAGAAAGCCCCATTACATCAAACACTTCTGTTTACTGTAACCTATAAACAGTGTTCTGAACTCAATATATTTCTGCCTGGAAAATTGTTTTCTCCTTGCCTGTACCACGCTCGAGGTGAGTGTCTGCTGTGCCGTGTGAGTTGGAGGCAAAGTGCAGCACATTAAACCTCCCACCACAGCAAAATCGAGCGGAGCAATTTAAAATCCCTGCGTTTTGCCAAAAGTTTTTGCACCGTTATGTCACATCCTATACATCAGAATTTGCTGGGAAAGACTCTTTTTTTTTTAATTTCTTTTTTTTCTTTTCAGTGTCCCTGCTCTCCTCTGGAAATAGAAATATCAGCAGGTTGAATGACGATGGTTCGTGTGTTTCCAGAGTGTGGAGGAGGAAGTTTGGTCTTTAGACTTACAGAACATGCAGTTACCTCAAATAGGAGATTTTAAGCATTGGAAATATAATGAGTATTAATGAGTCCTAAGTACAGACCCTTTGGGATACATCACAGTTAACTCATCTGTCCCATATTCCCCAATGCTGCCAGAGCTGCCTTTCCCAAGTCACCATAAGCATATGGGGGGAAGGAGGAGCTGTTATTTCAGTGACCCAAGATGTGCTTTACATATCTCTGGGAATTATTGGCAGCCCACCTAAAATTCCTTGGTTGTCTCTCTTTAGCCTTGGTGAGCTGTCTCAACATGTGTGGGTCTTCTCTCTTTGTAATGTAATAAATCTCCATTTCTTAGAACACACAGTAGGGATCTCTCCAGTCAGTCAGTGCCTGGAGAATCTTGGAACAATTTGGGTTGGAAGGGACCGTAAAGATCATCTCATTCCAGTCCCCTGCCATGGGCTGGGACAGTTTCCACCAGACCAGGTGGTGCTCAGGCAGCAATTTTCTCTCCTCAGCCCCTGCCCTGATGCCTCAGAGCAGCCCCAGCCCTGATGAGCTGAACAGAATCCACCTGGCCCACACACCTGACTCAAATTACCTTCATCGGGTCAATTAACTGCACAAAGGCAGCTCTGGGGGCTTCCAGAAGGTTCTGTCCTCTGGGAGGGAAGGTCCTGCTGCCTGTGGGCTCCTCGCTGTGCTGCCTTGGGAACTGGAGGCTCCAGGTCCTCTTTGAGGTTTGTGTGTTCTTCTGCTCTTTTGGGGTGATGAACTGGAGGTTGGTTCGCAGGTACAGGGCAGAGAATCCGAGTTACAGCCCCAAAATACGGAGCAGTTTGTGCTCCTGGTTCGTGTCTGCACTGCATCACTAAACCTGGGCTGCAAAAACTGCTCGTGGGTGCCACCAGCAAAGGCTGGGATGGTTCCAGCAAGAACCTTTGCTATGTTTGTGGTTTCTTACTGTGTTAAAACTCCTGAGTTTTGGAGTATCTGCCTTGCTAGCACAGGCTGGGGTGGGACTGGGGGAAGCTGCTCTGCTGCAAGGGGATGAGCTGTTTGCTTCAACTTCTGTGTTTCTTACAGGTCTGCTGGGTCCTGATGGTGTTGGTGCCCAAATCCTGTGTGTCAGCAGAAACCTCTTCTCTGCAGAGGAAGAAGGAAACAGCAGGTGCAGCACTTGCAGGTAGGAGAAAACTTATTTCTTTTCTATAAAAGATGAAGGATGGGAAGATTCAAGGCTGAGAGCAAATTACAGGAAAAGTGGAAGCAAGTGGAACTAATATAGGAAGTGATTTGGGAAATCTGAATTACTGTTTTCTGCTCTGGCTGAAATGCTGTTGTTTTGGGTGTGAAATGGTGCATTTTCAGCAGTTCTGGGTAAGGTATTGGTCAGGAAATGAAGGTGAAAATGTCTGTGTGAACTGCCAGATGACAATAATTGGTGGCTGTTACCAGGCTGGTGAGCAAAGGTTGGTGTTCTTGGAAAGGACATGGAGCTCTCCTGTAGTGCCAGAGCATCCCAATGTTTCATAATAAGGTAGATGAATTGAGAGAGACAGTGTTGGTGTCCCTCAGGATTGGTTGGTTTGAAACTTCTGGCTCCAGGTTGTGAGATTTTTGTGAGGAGGGAGAGAGACCTTGGTGACTTCCAGACTGAGTAATTCCAGAAGAGCTTGAGGTCTGTCTGTGAAGGGAAGGAGTTGTGTGAAGACAAGCAGAGAGGCTCTGGTTGCTCTGTGCTGAGGATGGAGCTGAGCCTGCCAAGCAGGGCTGAGAATCTCTCCTCCCCTCTTCCCCTGCAGCCCCAGGATAACATCAATAATTTGATGGTTTGTGTGTAACAAAATGTGGGATTTCTGCCTGCTGGTCACTGGTGCCAACCTTGGAGCTCTTTGTGATGCTGGGGGGCAAATGGCACCTGAGCCAAGGCCCTGGAGCACAGGGGGAGGGAAAACTGTGTTTGTGGTGTGGGTGAGAACTGTCTGGAACCGTCCTCTTGTGAGAACCCAGCCGTGTTTGAGCTGCACATCCATCTGCTTCTGCTAAAGGAACACACAGCTGCTCCTGCCTGCATTTGTTGTTTAATTCATTCATGCTGCTTGCTGGAAACACCATCGTTAAAGTCCTTTTGGGGCACAGTCTGCTTTAAAGAAAACTCTCCATGGAAAAGACTTTCCTTTAAATTTAGTACAAAAGAAAAACCCAACGAGTTTTATTTATAGATCAGGGCATGAGAGATTTTTGGTTTTCAAGCCCGTGCTCTATCTCTGTTTCTCCCATAAAAACATGTTTAGCATTTTTCTCATCCTACCATAATAAAATTCTTTTATTGAGATTTTTTTTTTTGGACAAAATGCAGCCACTTGAGTGACAAAAATATTGGGTTTACCCATTGAATAACGTTGTGAGTTGTGATTCTGTTCTTGGATGACGTGTCCTGGGTTTTGGTTATTCTTTAATAGATCATCTCTTACTTCTGTGAGCTGGGGACAGTTTATATGACTAAGGATGTCTGAGTATTTTCCACATCTGTACCATGGGTATGATAAATTTGGGAGTATTGTTAATGCAGAAGAATCCAGAATTTCCTTGTGTGATATCTCACTGTATGAACAGTGAGAACATGTCTGGGGTAACTGTCTGACTTTCCAACAACCTGGCTGATAAGCAAATGAAGAGTTTAGTGTGAGCTGGTGTGTGTTTAAGAGTTGGGGGGAACCAGCACTGTCCTTGTGAATGACAACACTGACAACACAGCTCTTGGTTTCTGTTATTTATTCAGAGCAAGATGCAGAGGGTTTGGGTGGCTTTGTTTAAACTGAAAGTTTTTCCCTTCCCTGGTGAAGGTGGGGCTGTGATGAACGGATCCAGCTGTAGAAATGAAAGGCTGAGGTGGTTCCAGGGCAGAATTGCTGACCTGCTTTGCTGGCAGGGCTCTCCCAAGGCTGGGTGTCGTCTCAAAAAGAGCAGCAACTCTTAACTGCCTCAAAAAGAAGCTGGGGGCACTGGCTGCTTATTCTCCTGCTGCAGCTTTGCTGTGTTTTACTATTTCCTAGTCATTCTTTTCACCCTTGTTGTGCCCTGCCAGCCCACAGTTAGTGGATGATGCATTTAGGAGGTGTTTCACTGCCTGGATGGTTCACTCAGCTGAGCTTTGTGACAAATCACTGCCTGTGACTCAAATTCCCTTCCAAATGTTAAGTCCTTTTATGATCTGTAATCGATTCATTTCTGGGTTGCTTAAAAATGGAGTTAAAAAGCTGTTAGTAATAGTTTTATAGACAATGTGTTCCCCATATGAAGGAGCTCTGTCCCCATCATAATGCACCTGAGCAGCTGGAAGTGTCCAAGGCTGGGTTGGACAGGGCTTGGAGCAACCTGGGACAGAGGAACTGGATGATTTTAAAGTCCCTTCCAACCCAAAGCAGTCTGTGATTCTATGAATGGAGACAGTAGAAGTTAAATGCAAGTGCTGCTCTTATTTGAGCCGTTTTTTGGGAATCCATTCAGTGCAGGTGGCTCAGGGGGCAGCTCAGGTTGAGCTCTGGGTGGGAGTCCCAGGGAAAGGCTGTGAACAG
>JAWWLV010000061.1:4501833-4512059 GCA_035041135.1 Platyrinchus mystaceus | reverse complement strand
TCCATTCAGTGCAGGTGGCTCAGGGGGCAGCTCAGGTTGAGCTCTGGGTGGGAGTCCCAGGGAAAGGCTGTGAACAGCAAAGGGCACAGGGACTGAGACACCAGGAGCGGATGGCCCAGGAGAGCAGCTGGAACTGGGAGGGGATGAAAACCCAGGAGAGCAGCTGGAACTGGGAGGGGATGAAAACCCAGGAGAGCAGCTGGAACTGGGAGGGGATGAAAGCCCAGGGGGTCCCTCGTTCAGGGTCCCTTCTCAAAGGCAGCAGCTCAGGCTGTTTGAGTTACTGTGCCATGAATAAATGGGTTTATGGAGCGAGACATCTGAGGCTCTGCCAAACCTGGCCTTGAAGCAGTGAGGAGACCTGGTGTGACTGTGGGAGTGGGGTCTGTGGGGAGCTCCTGGTGGCTCTGGGAGCTGCTGCTGTGAAGGGCTTCAGTGCCAGCAGGGAAAGTCTCTGGTGGTGGGAGTGGAACTGCCAGAGCAGCTCCTGGATGGTCAGACAGGGGTTTCCTTAACATATTTAAATCACTGTACAGATGATCTCACTCCATTATTTTTCAAGAAACTTCCCAGTTCACTCTATTTAACTTTATACTTCAGAGAAATGAAACTATTTCCCCATCTCATTTATACTAAAGGAGCAAAACTGCAGCTGAAAGGCAGTGGAGCAACTCATGATGTATTTGAGGGCACTGAGAGGATCTGGAGTGAAACCATGAGGTGTCCAACAGCAAACAGTGCTGCTGTGCTCTGAGGATGTTGTTGAGAATCACTCAGGGTTTTCTGGAGCTGGTGCCTTGTCCAACCTGGCCTTGGACACTTCCAGGGACGGGGCAGCCACAGATTCTCTGGGCAACCTGTGCCAGTGTTGTTCAGCAAGACTTTTGACCAAGTTATCAAAGCAATATTTTATTTTTTAAGGCCCTATCAATTGTAAAAGCCTTTTTCTCACACGGGATGTAAATCAGAGCTTTCATTTTCTGTCAGGGAACAGTGAGTGTGTCTGATGCTTTCCAAACTCTGCCATTCCTTCCCCAAAGGTTCTGCTCTTTCCTCTGTTTTAGCACAAGTCTTCACAGGAATAAACCCAGTGGAACATGAGTCACTGTAGGAACAAGCACATGGGCGAGGTGGGCTCCTGGCTTATAAATGGTACAATTGTAGATAGAGAAGTGCACTGGTTGGAAAGCTGGCTGGAAAATAGCAGTCATGAGGTAGACAGACACTTATATTCATAGAAACCATTGACTATTTTGTATATATTTGCATTTAATTTTCTAAGGCTGTCTTTGGAGCTTGGTTTTTAACTATTCACTGATTATCTTATCACGAGCTGCACCTCACTATTTTCAACAACAAACCTGTGGCACTACTGTGGGACTGCCACAAGCTCTCATGTAGCAAATCTGTGGGCTAAAAAGCCACCAGTAAAGCTGAGAAGCCTGGTGACCTTGTTTCTAAATGTTTGATAAGCCCTTTGTGTGATAATAGAAGTTACGGGAGGGTCTGTGTGAAACTTGGGGCTTCTGAAGGCAAAGAGCAAAACTCTGACAGTGTGTCAGTGTTCGTCTTCTCGTTGCTCCCATCACAGTGGTCTGAGGTTTCAACCCAAATCTCTTAAATTAATGGGTAGTTTGTTCTTCCACCTGTGAAGTAAAGCACAGGGGATGTGCCTGTGTGACTGGAGAAGGGTTTCTCTCTCAATTGAAGGTGCTGCTCGTTGCTCTGAGGCGAACAGCATCTCCCTGCAGCAGGAGAATGGGGCTGGGGAGGAAACTTTTCAGTGGCTTCAAGAGTTTTCACCTCCTCCACGGAAATGAAACCAAAACCTTGCACGGTTTAACACTGAAATTGTGGGGAGAGGAGAAACGAGATTTAGCGGCAGGACAAACAGCCAGAACATAGGAGTGAGTCCCTGTGATGTGTGAAAGACTTTGTTCTACTTGTGCCCTGAGCTGTTCTGTCCTGCACTGGATTGTGTTGTCTCGTGTGTGAGAGCCTTTTTGGCTGAACAATTGCTTGTAACGGATGGGATATTTGGGGGGAAATATATTTGTTAAAGCACTAATTTCCTGTGATTAAAAGCATTTTTTAAAAGAATCCCCACCCTGTTCTAACCCATCTCAACATTTAAGAGGTGATTAGTGGGACAGCAATACATGAAATGGGGGGACACGGGGTGATCCAAATGCATGCCTGGAGTAATTCCCTTCAGTTTGTGAGTTTTACCCAAGGAATGAAGTTGACTCATTCTTCCTGGATGCAGTCCACCTCTCATGGAAATCGATGGAATTCTTTCTGTTGCGTTTTAACACATGTTCTTGCAGTTACTTTCTCCAGTAAGTCCTCATTAATTTGTAAATCTACGTGAACTCTTGGTTCCCTGTGGTTAAAAATATTATTTTTTTGGTAGCGATGGCCCAGTCACTTGGAGGGTGCCGTAAATACTTTCCCATCTCTGGTTATGATCTGCAGAGCCGAGGACAGGAGCTCTTTGTGCTCTGGGCACTTCCGTGATTTCATTGATGCCGCCTTTAAGGGGAGCGGGGGGAGACGCGGGGTCCTGCCTGGAGGGGTCCCCAGCGAAGGGGCTGCTCCCCCCCGGGGCGGGCCGGGGGTCCCGGGGGGTCGGGGCTGTGTGTCCCCCCAGCCCCGGCCGTGCGTCCCTCCCGCTGCCCGGAGCGCTCCCCGCTCTCCCGGGAGCGAGGGATGACGGCGACATCACCTCACACCCCATCAGCTTTTTGCCTTCCCCCCCGGCCCGTGAGTTATGCTCTGAACTGCCTTTTTAAAGATTTTTTTTTTTTTAAAGCTGCTTTGTATTAAATGAATAAAATATGTTCGTGTCCCGTCGGGTCCCTGTTCGCTTCCATCCCGCCCCTTTATAAAAAGGAGTTAATCAGAAATGAGTTGCCACTGGCTTTTTGCAGTTTATCGCATTCCCTAAAGGACTTTTACATCCTCTAGCCCGTTGGATCATCTTCTTTTAATCCTAAAAAGACAACTGCGGGGGCGTGTGTGTGTGAGGGGGTGTTTGAAGGCAGAGATCATGTCGCCTTGTAAACAGGTTTTGCAAACCCAGTAAGAGTTGAGGTCTGCGTTTACTTTATGCTCGCAGAGATCCCTCTGGTATCAAAATCTCGCCGTTTTTATTCCTTCTGCTGTAGAAGAGCAGCGTCTATCCAGCACCGAGAGTTTTTTCAGGTGTATTTGGAACAGATAAATATTTCCGATTTTGGAACTCTGTTAGCGTTTAAAGAAAAAAAAAAAAAGGCGTATTTGGAGAACGGTTTGATTCTTTACTTTTCCTGTTTGTTAGAAAAAAATGTTCTTAATTATGACTTGCGGGGTGGGGGGGATGCTTGGAAAGCTCTTCCAGAAAAGTAATTCTAAACAGTGAAAAAAAAAAAAAAAAGGAAAAAATTCTCTATGATGTTTTATTTTAATAATCCTTTGCAGGCATGTGAGCCGTGCGCTGAGGGGGAAAAATAAAGAAGTTTCAGGAAAAAGGCACGAACAATACCGCCTTTAAACCCAAATCTGCAAACTTTTGAGAATATGCCCTCGTATTGAATACACCGGATTTCTCTCCCGAGCGAAGGGGAAGGTTTTGTTCGTTTGGACAGTCTTTGAATACTGTTCTAAAACTTCTTTCAAGTGGGAACTGAAGAGAGAAATGTTAAGTTCTGGGAGGAGACAATAAGTTAGCATCTTTGAGCGGGGTCCCTTGCATGCAAATCAGGCTTTTGGCAATTTGGGGAAGTTTAATTGGAAGGTGGAAGCGTGTAAAGATAAGGAAACGGAATCGGTAAGAGCAGCCCCGCTGCTCCCTGGGGGCCCTGGGGGAGGCCGGGCCGCCGCTCCTCACCTTGCCCGGGGCGGCCCCCGATCCGCCCCGTCGGGCACCGCCGGGGGCTCTCGCCCCTCTCAGCGGCAGCTCCCGAAGGTGTCTCCTAAATAAATCCCTCGGTTTAAAGTTTCTATAATTTTCACCTAATGAATTTTTTTCGTTCTTCTCCCCTCGCCCCCGGGGACATTGTGTCAGGCCAGCCCCGGACGGCGCGTTCGCTGCTCTGGGCTGCGCGCAGCCCCTGCTCGGGATTAGTGGTCGGACTCCTCATTTCCCATCGCCATAAAAGGTCTTGAACTCAATTAATAGCTAATAATTATCCGGGCAGCTCCGCCCCAGCCGTCCTTAGCGGGGGAAGCGCAAACAAAGCCGGCGTGTAACTCGCAGGGGCTCCGCACCCTCCGCGGCGGGGGCTCCGCACCCCAGGCCGGCGGTACCCGGGGAAGGCGGAGGGGAAGCGGGGCCGCCTCGGGCGTCCCCCCCGTCGGGTTAGGGCAGCATCGCCCTGTGCTTCGGGGACCGACCCCCCCAGCCCCCTGCACCCACAGGCAGCGGGGAGTGAGGGTTCCGATCCGATCTCTGGCAGGACAACAAATGGCATTTGGGGGGGGCTGCGGTTCGCTCACACCCCCTCCACTCTGCCCCCATAACACTTAATTACAGCGAGTCTCTCCCCGGCCGCAGCCCGGGGCGGGCCTGGCTCTGGGCTGGCCCAGGAGGAGCGGGGGGTCCCCCCGGCCAAGGGACCCCTGTGCCGGTGCCGCGGGAGGATTAATGTACCCCAGCCCCGCTGGGTGCTGCAGCTCGCTGGAAGCTTTAAATTAGGGGAGTTCTGTTAATTCCGAGGGAAAAGGCGAACACAGATCGTTTTAGTGCCTTTTAGTGCGGTATTTCGGCTGAAAAATGCTTGATCGAAAATTACTTCCCCAGTACCTGTTTCCCAGGGTCACCTCCCGCAGGGACAGAACCTTCCCCAAAGCCCCGGGCGAAGGAGAACCCTGCCCTGAGAGACCGGGGACTTGAGCTCTTTCCATGACAAAACTGCCGAATTACAGCGCCCATCGTTTCCATTTTGCTTTCATTTGGCAAGCGATCTCCGGGCAAAAATATTTTGATCAAACGTCTAAAAAAATTGCTATAACTCCTTAATTTCCCTTCATTCCCAGAGACCGTCACGATTAAAACTGCTGTGTTTACATCCCCGAAACTGTCTGTTCATGGGCTGCCGTTTTGGAGACAACATTGCTCGATCTCTGACGATTGTAATTATAATCCTGTTCAAGTTAGATATTCAAATGTAAATGGTGCTTTTCTTTTTTTACGACTTATTTTAGGACGTGCATTTTTACCTTCGCCGGGGCCATCAAGGCGCAGCCTCGCACGGTGGAGTGTAACGAATTCGGAAGAATTCTTAGAGCTGAATATGTTTTTTGAAAAATCTGAAATGGCAATTTACACGGGGTTTTTTCATGGCCAGAGGAGCCAGTGATTTCTTCTAGAAATAAGAAAAAAAAATAGTCTCATAACCTCATTTTGATGCACAGGCGGGTTTCAGTGCAGTGGAATATCAGAGCGGTGAGGTACAGGACAGTGACGTGCAGGCACAGGTTCTGCAGCGTTATTAACCTTTCCCCCCTGTATCTCATCGCTAAGAGGACCAGTAAGAGTGATTTAATTTTTTTTTTTTTTTTCCCCTGTAAAAACGCAGCCATTTCTGTCTTTCTCAGTGGTGCTTGTTCCGGCGCTTCTCAAGGGTTTTCGGGTAAAACACTAATTTAAACCAATGAGTGTGTAAATAGGTCAGTCAGGAAAGGAGCTGCCGGGGTCTGGCGGGTGGAGGATGTGACTCCGGCACTGAGCCTCGGTCACCCCCCACCTGCGTGTGGAGCGGGGGTGAGCCCGGGAATGGAGGGGCACCGGGGGGGACCCTCAGCGCGGAGGGGTCCGCAGCCACCCTTGGAGCGGTTTAATTTTGTTATTTTTACGTTTTTCGCCTCGCCCCGGCCTCCAGCAGAGCCGCTGCTGGGAACGCAAACCGACTGTCCCCGGGGCGGAGGATGCTCGGCGGGGACACCCCCGGGGCTCCCCCTGTCCTGAACCGCCCCCTTGCGCCGGCTCCACGCAGGGACCGCGTCCCAAAGGTGTTGGAATTCCTTGGCGGCGGGGGATGAGCGGCACGCTGCTCCGTGGCGTGGGTGCGAGGCAGTCCTTCGTCCCCCCGTGGGTGCGCTTCCTCCGCTTATTAACGGCAGATTAGGAGGGAAAATCCCTCGGGAAGCGTGTGACATTCTCACCGCCTGATCTGCGCGGGGCTCGCTGACCCCGCGGAGCGCAGCCCCGTCCTGTGCCACCGGGCTCTTGCGTAGTTGAAAATATTAATTCTTGGTTTAATCCCGCCGCAACAGCGCGCGGGAACAAGGAGTGATTTATGCGAAAATCCTTGGGAAGGGGTTACTCGGGGTGTGCGGCAGCTCCCGGACAAGCCGGACTAGCGCAACCATTCTAATCTTCTTTACTGCTTAAAAACACTTGTGCAAAACAGCTCGCAAAGCGCCTTTCCCCTCTCCCGTGCCCCCGCTGCCCGTGGGTGCCCACCCGCGCCCGGGGCTCCCGGGAGGGCCCCGGAGGGAGCAGAGCCGGGCGGCTGCAACGCAGCGCTTCACCCGGAGCGCGTGTTCCAAGCTGGCCTTCTGAAGTACCTGGGAACATATGGCTTGTAGTGGAGATGCCAGGGAACCCACCCATAAACTCCCGCCGCTCCAGCGCCCCCTCCCCAGAGCTGCGGGGACCCCCCCGCGCCGCGGGAGCCGCGGGTTGAAGTGTCCATGAGCGGGATGGAGGCGCAAAGAGGGGCGAGGGCGGAGGAGATAAACTCTGAGCAGGCAGGTTTCGGTACCGCTCGCTCGCTTGTGCCCCCAGTCCCGCCAGAACCTCCCCCCATCCTCCCCCCGGGCCGTGCCGCCGTTGGGGCACTGCGGGTCCCTGTCCCCTGACACGCGTGTGGTGCACAGGGACGTGGCTACTTCTTTCCCTGTTATTTCCCAGTTATTAAGGCTCGGTGGAAAACCGGCCACCTCCGGGGGAATCGTTTTTCCCGTCAGCCATCCCCGGGGTGCCCCAGGCTCGCCGTGGGCAGAGTTCCTCGGGAAGTGGCGGAGCACGCGTGTCTCCAGGCCGGGCAGGGCCCGGCTCCTTGGCAGCCACCCGGCTTGACCCGGGAGAGCCGAGAAGCTTCCTGGCGCTTCTCCCTCCCTCCACGCTAATTAGTTTGCTATTCCCCGTGGAAGCGACACGCACTCAAACAGGTGTAGGCTGGAAAAGCCGGTGCCCGCCGCGGGATGTTCACCCGGCGGGACAGGGGGGCTTCGGGGATTCCGGGGGGCTGCGAGGCTCTCCCTGCCCAGGCCGCACACCTCGCTCCGGGGGTTTGCTGAACCCCAGGAGCCCCTCTCCTTCCATGGGGGTCTCGGTGCCGGGATGCTCGAGGCACCCGTGGAGCGAGGACCAACCCTCGGTGGGCACAGGAGCGTGTCCTGAGGACACGCTGTCCCCGGAGCACCCCGGCCCCTGCCCTCGCCACCAGCCCTGCAGCCTCTCGAGCTGTTCTGGCTTAAAGCGAGCAGGGAAAACGGGACCCGTTCCCGGGGGCTGAACCGCAATCACCCGCCTGTGCCTGGTGGGGGAAGGGAACCCCACTCGTGTGGGGGGTGACAGCGTGTCCTCTCCCACACGCCCCGCAGCCCACCGCCGGCACACCCCGGCACCGGCCCTTCAGAATTCGTTCTCTAATTTTTTTCTCACTTTTTTTCTCCCGCATTTTTATTTTAGGGCTTTTTTTCCCCCCTCCGTTTTTCCCCCTTTCCCGGCCCAGCGAAGCGCCGCTCAGCCCGGCCCGGCTCGGTGCCCACCGTGGCCGCCGGAGCTCCGCTCCAGCCCGGCAGGAACGGCCGCAGCGGCTCGGACAGAGCCGGCGGAGCCGCTTCGCGGTGGCTTCGTTGGCAGAAGCATCACCAAAACCATAGTCGAATCCCCCCTACCCCTTCGTGCACCCCCGAAAACGTTTTGCGTCTCCCTAAATGTCTGCGAGCGGGTCCGCTGGAGCTTGGCTATTTACCGCAGGAGCTGATTCCCGGGGGAATCGGAATGCTGGGGATGCAGGAGGGTTTGGCAAGAAAACAAAAGCCGGGGTTGTGCCGGGCTGGGGCTGCGGGGGGGGCACGGCCGCGGTCCCGGCCCGGTGCTCCGGGCCCTCCGTGCCCTTCGTCCCCCGGCTCGGGGAGGGGGACGCGGCGACCGGGGCATCCTGGCATCGCCAGCCGTGGGTCTCCCGGCTTTACTCGGTCTTCTGCCAGAAGACCGCTGTAATAACAGGGACAAATAACCCGGGACGACGTTTTCAAACTGAAATCCGTCTGTCCCAAGAGCAGCTCGGTGGGGGACGCGGGGGGACAGTGAGCGTCCAGGAGCTCTGGGAGAAATATTTCAATGAGTTGGAAACATTCGAGCTCCTGTTTCACCGGTGAGGCTGGGAAGAGCTTGTTTTTCCAACCTCGGGGTGCCCGCCGTGCCGTGGAACGGCGTCCTCGAGGCAGGAATTCACAGGCACCACTTCGGCATTTTAGGCGACACGTGGCTCCAAGTTCCCTTCAAACGGATTTATTTTATTTGGCCTCCTGCTCCCCCACCCTGCCCTCGAACGCGGCTCCTCGGTAGCATCTGAAAGGCCCCCGCTCCTATTTGCAATTAAAGAGTTTATTGAGGAGGGGAAAACCGGTAATTAGCAGGAATATTCCCCCCTCCCCAGTTCCACCTGCAGGGCAGGAGTGCAGCTGGCGGAATGGCTTCCAGCAGGGACCTGACGCACCCACACAAGTTTTGCTTTGTTTTTGCGGTGCCCTTCTGTGCCAGGGCTCCCGGGTCTCCCCGGGATGGGTCCGCACCTCCAGCGCGGACGCCGCGCTCCCCTCACCCCATTATTTTATGGAATGTTTAGGAAGGCGCGCGTTTCTCCCTCTCTCCATATTAATCTCATTAAATCCTACCTTTCAACCTTCTTCCGTGACCATCTGACCTGGCCACTTGAATTAAAATAGTGCTTTCTCCGCAGTCAAAGCCAGCACATCAATCACCGGCTATTTACACTTCGCTCCTCTCTTCAAAGCGGCTCTGCCCGGGCTCTCGCTACCTCCGCTCGGGGGGGGTGGGCAGGTCCTGCGGGGCTCCCCGACGCTCCGGGGGTGTCTGTCCTTCCTCTCCCCCCTTTCCTCGGGTGTCTCCCGGTTTCCCCCGTCCCTGGGGAGCGCTGCCCCGGCGCGCTGCTCTCCTTCCACCTGGAAGGCAGAGGGGAGCGGCCGCCCTCCCTCCCCGTCCCCTCCCGACGTGGGGGCCGCGGCCCGGGTCGAAACACCCGCAAACACCGACAACCCGAGCGGGGGAGAAGGAGCGAAGCTGCCGAGCGCCGAAACATTCTGGTAGAAACACGAGAAATACCGACAAAACACAACAGCGCAAATTCTGTTATTTTAAAAGTTATTATTCTTAAAGTTAGGCAAATCCCACCCCCCCGCTTCCCCGAGCCGAAAGGGGCGAGAAAGGAGAAGAGGGTTAAAAAAAAAAAGGGGGGGGGGGAGGGGGGAGAAAATAAAGACAGACGGTGGCTGAAAAGTTACGTAAAAAAATATTTTTCAGGCTAAAAACAAAAGCATGTCTAAACTAACTACGATTGCAAGATGACATCTGTTAAACTCTCTTCAGCATTGCTATTTAGTAGTAGTAACAATAGTAGTAATAATAATAATAATATAATGATAATCACCTCTTCATAGGATGGCACCTTGATCCTTAAATATTGTCCAGTGCGTAAGGTCAGTGTGCGGAGGGTGAGGAGCGGAGAGGGCTGATTTTTCTTAAAGGGGCAGATCAGAGGAAGGCTGTGATGGGTGCTGGGAGAGAGGAGGGGGCAGAGATAAGTGGTCTGAGGAAGAGGATAGGACAAAAAAAAAAAAAAAAAAGTAAAAAAAAAAAAAACGCCCACACCAGCCTGATGATGATGAATACATTGGAAAGTTTTTTTGGCCCTGGTGAGGGTGTCAGATTGAATGCTCTGTGCGCATGTGCGAAGGTGTCCAAACTGACAATGCTGGGGAGATGAAGATAGTGTGTAGCTGCTTCTGGGCTCAAGGAGGAGGAGAGGAATCCACACGCCGACACGATGAGATCCAAGGCGAGGGCGAGAAAACTGCCCAAAAGTAGGTCCTTTCTCTCCCTTGTTCCGCGCGCCGGCGGCGGGGCCGGGGCTGCGGAGCGGGGCCGGGGGCTGCGGGGGCTGGGAGCCCCTCTCGCCCTCCCCGCGGCGGCCGCAGCCCCGCCGCCCTCC
>JAWWLV010000061.1:4461186-4495675 GCA_035041135.1 Platyrinchus mystaceus | reverse complement strand
ATATTCCCTTTTTTTTTTTTTTTTTTTTTTTTCTGGAGGAATTTCAGGTCAGGGATGTCGGAGTGGAAAAGATCTATGACCTTATTATTCCTTTTATTTTTCTTAATGGATTTTCATGCATCAGCGCTACCTACTCACGGGCTGTTTATTTTCATTTTTATTGCAGTAGGTTGTGTGTTGTGCAGCGTCCAAACCTGTAACGGAGTGTCCCTGTCCTGGGGAGGTTTTTTTCCCCTTCTCCTCATTCAGTGAATGATGTGACCCCCTTTGCTAATAAAAATGAAATATGACTTTCATCCCTGGAATAAGTGTGCTTCGTGCTTCTGAATGCTCATATTGAATAAGGACTTTTTTTTTTTTTATTCTTTTTATTTTCTCTTTTTGTACTTGGGAAGACATTTCCCTGCAATGAGGGATGTGCTGGTGGGTAGGACTAGAATCTGACATCCTTTTCCATGGAGTGAAGTGCTTTTCTTGCAGAGGAGTTTGGTGTGCAGGACAGTGGGAAGAAGGAAAGTTTCTGTTCAGAGAGTGACTAAACCTTCGTCATGTTCCCCCCAAAGAGGTGCTTTGCCCCAATTCATAAAAAAAAAAAAGTTAATAAGGCTCTTTTTTTTAATACCACTGAACCCACATTTGGGCTGCAAATGAGGCCACTGGTCCTCTTGGGGAGACATTTTCCAGGTGAAAATGAATAGAGACAGCCAAATTATTTCCAGTAGGCCACAGAATAATGCCCTGATCATGGTAAATCTCGGCCTCCGTCGAGCTGGTGTGGAAAGACTTTGTCTTCTCTCAACCATTCACTTTTTGCAATTATATTAGGGACAAAAGTGGGGGTGGCTGGACCACAGCCCTCCCCAAAGCAGGGGCTGCACAGGCGTTCGGGGTGAAGTGTCAGCCCAAAATAAACCCGGGGGTGATTTACTTTTGTCCCCGTAGTTTTACATCTTTCAGGTGTTTTGCTTTAAGGTCGTGCTTGGATGTGGTGGGTTTGTGCTGCTCTGTTGTTCTTGGCTTGGGAACTCTCCCACCAGAGCTCTGAGACACAATGCCCTGGCCCCAGCTATTGGGATCAATTTAGCCATCATTACCAGATAACGCTGTCAGCCCGGCCCAGATCCATATTTGTTTAATAGTTAATGTTCTGGACAAACACAGAGGGTGGGGAGAAGTCAAACTGCACTGAATGCTCTGCTTATTTTATATCCACTATAACTATTTTTATCCATGAAAATTGGCTTAATTATATCAATGGAATGTTTCTTTTTCAATTCTGTAGGCAATTAGTCCATCTTGCTGGCTGCAATTTATTTTAATAAAAAAATAAACCAGTGGCGTGTTCAGTTCCTCATCCCCTGGGGACAAATGCGATTGGTGTGTTTAATTTCATTAACTACAATGCGGCCTACTGGAAAAATGTATAAAATCAGCTTTATACAGCTTAAACACTGGCATTTGAAACAAATCATTACTGCATTAGCTGTCACCCTGGTAATTCTAGAATCCAAGACAAAAATATTATAGCTGTTTTTATAACCCTCTGCAAATACACTGTTAAAATAATTTGTAATCATTTTTTAAACATGGCCTGATGTTTTCAGTTAAAATATCTTATCACCACCAGAGAAGGTTGGCTGCTCGTTATCGTGGGGAGGCTTTATTGAGCGATCCATAGGTTGCTTCCCCAGCAGAAAATCCACGCCTGTCTCCCTGAAGCTCCCAGGTTTGGAGGTGGACTGTGAGCACTCAGGGAAACACGGGGTATTTTTTAACCAAATGTGGGTGTACCAGTTGTAATCCCAGTTTTTGGGAGGGCAAGTGCAAGGAGCAGTTTTTCCTGGAGTTCAGACTAAGAGTGTTGTGAAATTCAGCATCGTTTCAACCACCACCTCCCCTTCTACCAGCTTTTCTTGCCGTGCAACCAGCAGGCAGTGCCTGGGAGCAGTTCTGGGTGTTCCTGTGGGCTCTGAGGCTGGGAGGGCAGAGGGGAGGCTGTGCCCATCCCTGTGCCCCTCTGCTGTGCCCATCCCTGTGCTGTGTCCCAAACCAGCCCTCTGTCCTGGTTGTGTGATGCTCAGCCCAGCACAGCCTGCCTGAAGCTCCCAGGGCTCTGTTGAACCCAGAGGGGGGGAGGACACACAGAACCTGATCTGGCTCACACTGTGTTCCCCACACTCCATCAGACAGTGTTTTTCAGATACCACAATACAGCCACAAACCTGTTCTTTACTGATTTCAATGTGTCTCTTCCCCACATAAGTGCTGGCTCAAGACACGTGTAATCAGTGACTAATGCTGGGCAGAGCACCAGTGTCTGATTCTGAGGTTAAACTGATAAAACTCAGTTTTGTTTTTTTTTTTTTTAAACTGAGTGGCCAAATCGTCAACTCATGTAAATCAGCATCAACATCAATGAACCTAATTTTCACCAGCTGAGGACACGACCCAAGAGGTTTCGTGTGTATGTGCATAAAATGTACAAATATTGGTCTATAACTGGTTTAAGGGGATTTGCTTTTAGCATCTGCAGATCAATATCTGATGGAGAAATGCAGTTTGGTTTGGTTTCTGTCCTTAACTTCAGGAATGATCAACTACAGTACCTCAGAATTTTGCAGACAGATTGCTATTTTCTGGAGTGCCAAGGACTTCCTTTCCAAAGACGTGATCCACAGAGGATGGGCCACACTGGACATGAGCCATCTGCTGCCTTGCACGCACTCAGCTTTATTTATTCCCTTTCCCTTCCCTGCTCTCAGAACCAGTAGTTAATTTTCTTTGCCTATCTTTGACTTTACAGCCGCGGTGCCTTGTTAGAAGTGATATCAAGTTATTGTTTTATGGGTATTGCAGGGAAAAAAACCCATCAAGTTTGTTTCCTACTTGGTATAAAATCACTTTGGGGGCACTAAAGCAGCTGAAGGCAGTTTTTCCCCCAGGCTGGGGAAGTGATGGGATCTGGAGGACGCAGGGTGGTGGCAGTGACCGTGTAGGAAGGGTGGGAGTGGGACCACAGCTCTGTTTTGGTTCCCTGCTCTGTTTTGGTTCCCTGCCCTGCTCCTGGGCCGTGCAGGCTGTCAGGGGAAGCTGCAGGGTGAGGGGGAAAAAGGAGACTTTCCCATCACTGTTGTGTAAACCTTCTGGCAGAGCAGCTTTAGCTGAGGTTGAGGTGCAGGACGAGGCTGGGGCAGCTCTGCACCCCCCCGAGCTGCCCCCTGGCCCCAGGGCTCTGTGGCAGGGGCAGTTTTGCCCTGCCCGGTGTCCCCGGGCCGGGGGGGCAGCATTGTTGGCCGGGAAGTTTTGCTCGGAACGCGGAGGAGCTGCAGGAGCAGCAGTGGTGGGACGGGGCGGCTCCTGAGCCTGTGGCTGAGCCGAGCCCAGCTCGGAGCACACCGGGACGGTATTGCCTGGTCCAGGACGCAGGGAAGGCAGGAATTCGGGATTTTGCTAAGCTCATGAACTAACTTTTCCAGCTTAAGCAAATAATTTGCTCTCAGCTACTCCATCTGTGAGGTGGGAGGGATCCACATGGCTGTGATTCCTGGAGCAGCGTCTCGGTAATGACCTTTGTGTTGGTCCAGCTCCCACCAAGGCTTTGGGGATGATTTGGTTGAATTTACTGCATCAGATTTCTCCCTTTTTTTTTTTTTTGCAAGTTTCAGATTTGGCTAAAAATCTTTCATTCCATCTCAGACACTGATAAAAAAAGGCTTTTGTTTACATGTAGTCTGGCATTGTGTTTCCTTTCAGGACAGCGTTTAGTGTTTTTTATTTCAAGGCAAATGGACCTTTTGGGCTCAATCATGTAAATTAATTTTTAAATGGCTGTGCTGGAAGTTCATGTAGTATAAAATTGCTTTACCATATTTTTTTTTCTGTTTATAGAAAAGGACTGGTTTCAGTTTATATTTTATTACCTAAATGTGAAATAAAGAACCTGCACAACTTGTGAGTGAACATATATTTTATTTTAGAATTATCACGTAGGAATAAAATAAATTTAAATCCCTACATGGCACAATAGTCAGGTTTAAAAAGCAGTTGATACCTCACAGAGAACTTTGAAAAGCCCTTTGCTCAGTAACAGTTCTGCTCATGTATCCCATATAGAATGAATAAAACCAGATCTTGGTTACTTTGGGAGTTCTTAAATTTTCTCCTGCTAGAATACTCTGCAAGTGTTTATCCAGAGAAAGTTCAGAAGAGACTTTGCTTCTTTGTCTTCTGTTTATGATAATGCCTATTAAAGAGGGATTTTCACAGGTGAGCCTGCAGGAAATCCAAGTTATCTTCAGGGATGTCCTTAAGGAAATAAGTCAGGAGCTACTGATGCTCCCTCAGACGTTCAGAGATTCCTGGTTTTCCACACAAATACAATATCTGGGCAGTTGAGGCCTTTTAGGTGATTCTAGTGCTTCCTCAAATAATGTGTTGTCTGGGGTTTCTGATTGTTGCTGTGAGAAGGAAGGGCTGCACCTGTGCAGCAAACAGACACCAACCTGCTGAACATCCTCGGAGAATCCCCGCGGGATTCCCGGCAGCTGCTCGGAGGAGCAGGTGGATGATACAGATGTTACACGTCTCCAAGCATGTTTTTCATTTCCTCTTTCAGCTCACTCTGGCTTTCTCAACCCCATGTGCAGATGAAGCAGTGTTTTTGGGTGGCTCTGGAGGGTCCCAGGGCTGGTGCCGGAGCATCGCCTGGAGCCACAGCCAGAGCTCCTCCTGTGATCCAGGAGTCCCTTCCAGCTAAACACTGACTGCTGTAACAGCAGTGCCTGTTCCAGTATGTCAGGGAAGGAGCCCACATTTAACACCCATCTGTAAATCTATTTTTACCCAATGGGCAGTAACTGTTGGGTTTTTTTTTAATTAAGTATCGTGGTTTAGCAGTTTGTGAAATAAGTCCTGGGGTGTTAACCAGAGAAATGTCCTGCTGAGCATTCATTCCATTCAGCATCTCCTCTGAGTGCCTGTGGCTGTGCTGTGCAGGTGACTTGGGTTATATTGGGGAGTTTGGCTTCCCAGTCATGGAAGAAGGCCCTGCAGGCTGGTCTGGGGAAGCTGAGGCTCCCCTGGATCAGTCACTCAGCCCAAATCACCCACCTGGAGAACAAACACAGAAATAGTCCTCCCACCCTCCCTGCCTGGAGAATTCCCCGTTGTTTATTGATGAATCCAGTGCTTCAGTAAATAAGGTGGGGGAAAGAGGGGAGTAAGAACCTATGGAGGTTTTCTGGAGCACTGCTTTGGTTTGAACCCTCCTTTGCTGGACTTCAGAGCAGTCCCTCAAGGCACTGAACTCTTTGGGGCATCCATGGGATTTGCACATAGAGAGTTTTTCCTTATATCTGGGTCTCTATGTAAAGCCTGTTAATGATTAGTACAGGTAGCTGGTGTGAGAGACATTTATTTCCCTGGAAGAAATCAGCCCTGCCTTTCTCTCCACTTTAAAGTCCTTTTTCTTGTGTGACTTGGTTTTTAAATATTTTTAAATGTGCTTGGTTTTTTTCTTAACTTGCAATTTGTGGAGCTGTGGGCCTGAGTCCTTGCACACAGCCCAGGGGAATGGGTATTTCTGCCCCCTCAGAATCCCAGGATAAGTGTAAGAACCCCATTCCATACCCGTATTTTTGTAATGGAAGACTGAAGACACAGTTTCCATGTCGATATATACATTTTATGTCTATTTGGAACTATATATCTGGTTCAGTCACAAGCTGTAAGCGTGTAAGGAGGTTTTTTTCTTGTTGGTGGTGACAGGTTCTTAACCTTTCTTTTTAGTTCTTTCAAGCAAATGACACCACACATGTTTGAAATGAGAAGAATCCCTGAAAACAGACAAACATCAACCTGCTGATCTCTGTCCAGAGGCCAAATATTGGGAGAGTGGCCATTAGATCAGCCTTGTGCCTCAGTGCTCACATTAGAACAAAAAAAAGCACTCTTGAAAAATTGCTGAATTCTCCTTGCAGTGTCGGGTTCCAAGATAATGATGTGTCTGTGTGTGAAAATATTAAATTGCAATAACATGCAGAGTGAGTGGCTTTCTGAATGGGGTATTCAGTTCACAGCTTGGACTATACATAAAGCTAGTGAGTGACAGAATACAAATGGTGTCATAAAACATCAGGGGAATTTAGAGCCAGCCTCAATCTTTTTGATCTATATTCTATCTATGGAGTGCTCTCCATCTATCTTTAGTTAATGAAACAGTTAAACATATTTAATTATTTATTACTGTTTAATGTCAGGAGTTATCAAAACAGATTATGCTTCCCCCCACACACTTAAAGGTATTAGAAGAACTCCAAATGTATTTACTGCAGTCTGGGGTGTTTCCTGTCCCCCAATAGTGCTTTAAAACATGGTTTTAAATGTATATGTTTTTAAACCCCAATTGTTTGGTGACAGCAGTTGCTGAGATTTTTTTTGCCTGAGAACATGTTTTATTCCTATAACTTTGTTTCTTACACAAACTAGTTTTATTCTTCCCAGCAAATATAGAGAAATGAGAACTTAGCTTCACTTAGGATGAGAAATGGAACAGGATGGGACAGCTCTGGGAGGGTGTGAGTGACAACAAAGTGAAAAATCACTCAAATCAGTGAAAAATCTGCTGTGCTCTTCCTCTGTGCCTCGAAATCAGCCCCAGCAGGTTTGTAGAGCTCTTTAACCATCATGTCTAAGCATGGCACAGGCTCCTGTGACTTCCCATCGCCCACTTTCCTCCTGTATGAATGTACATAGAATATTTTCTGTCACTCTCTAATCAGCCCCTGGAGCCCCAGCCCGCTCTGAAATTCCAGTGCCGCCTGTACCTGTGGATCTCTTGTTCCAGAGAGGGGAATTTCAGCACTGCAGCCCCCCAGGACGTGTCAGGCTCCTGCCTCCCTCCCTCCCTCCTCTCCTCCCCCCCAGAGGTGTTAATCGTCCCCATCCAAAGGTTGGGCTTTGCTGCTAAAAGCCCCCGTTTGTTACTGAATCTCATCTGCTAATTCCAGGCAGGAGGAAGGGCTTTGGGATCCCCCTCGGCCCTACCACCTGGGTCTTCTCTATTGGCAGCTTTGATAAGAAATCATTCTTCTCCACCTAAGCTCTCTCTTTACCAGTGGTTTTAAGTTGCTTTCCACCCCTGACAGACTACCCTCGTTCAAAGAGAAACGTGGAGGAGGCTGATGGTTCTACTGAGTATTAGGAGTCCATTACCAGAGGACTGAATCCTGTTGGGATCTCTGGGGAGACAGCCCTCCTTGGCCCACCAAACAGAGTCTGGCATTGTGAGAGGAAAGGGCAGGGGGATAAAGGAATCCAGCCTCGCTTTTCCCTGACAAAGAAACCTCAATACTTTTATTCAGCGGAAAATGGAATAATACTTGTGGGTTTGCCCTGAGAGCCACAGCCACGGGCTGCTCCATGGGCCACGGAGGCTTTGGGATGGGGAAGGGCTTTTTTCAAGGGGAGAGGACTTTACACACAAAATGAGATTAAGGATCTCTGGGCCAATGTGTTGAACGTTTTGGGGTTACAAGGAGACTCGGTGTCTCGTTGCAGTCACGTGCCAGCCCACAACAGCTCCCACTATAGTGCCCAGGGTGCTCCCAGCCCTGTCCAACCTGGCCTTGGGCACTCCCAGGGATGGGACAGCCACAGTTTCAGGGCACAATTTCTTCCATATATCTAATCTGAATTTCCTCTCTGTCAGTTTGAAAAATACACCTTTGATTTTTCCTATACCTGAAGCTGCCCCGTGGAAGCCCCTTCCTTAGTCCAGCCTGTGCAGTGGTGTTTTCCTGACCCCTTGTGAGCACACAGGGTGGGCTGCAGCTCCCAGGAGCTGTGGCACAGGGCAGGTGGGACAGATGGCTCTTTGAGGGGTCAGTCCTATGGACAGACCTTCCTCTGGGGCAGTAGGGACGGGATTTACTGCACCACATGTGTCTCGCTGGAAGAAAATCAGAGTCCATAACGTATTAAAAATATCGATAAATTATTGATTATTATTTAGCCCAGCCTTCAAGTGTGATTAACTGGTTTCCATAAATCACCTGGTCCCTGCAGGACTCTGGTGGAGGGGATTGTCAGGGTGCAGGCAGGTTTCATTTGGGAAGTGGAGCCCTGGCTGTGTTTCAGGAGGTGATGAGTGAGGCCGGGTTTCGGTGCCAGCCACAGGCTCACACCGAGTCCAGGGGCTGCTGCCCTGCCAAGGCAGGTGATCATTTCCAAAATGTTTGTTGCTCCAAATAGCATCTTTCAGTATTTGTGTCTTAAACACATGGCACTGACTGCCAGGCCATAATCCCTCGAAGGAGAGGGCAGAGGGGGCAGGTGATGCCACCTCTGAGAGGACACCGAGCTGTGGAGGCTCCTGGCTCAGCCCTCACTGCTCACTCCAGGGAGGGGATCTTCATGTGGAAGGTCTTTTTCCGAAGGAATTTTGCCTGCACAGTTCTTGCAGGAGCAGCTCCTGGCAAAAGGGGTTGTTGTGAGTCGAGTGCTGGAATTTTGCACTGAGGGATAAGCAGACAACGTCCAACCGGTTTGTGGGAAGGGACAGCTGGGATGGGGTGAGATACGAAGAGCTTTGCCTTTCCAGCTGGTAAGGGACAGGAATTCTGAGAGCTGCAGAAAAAGCCCAAATTCTACTCCTATACCTTGACCTACACACCATAAAGGTACATAAGAAGTCGAATTAAATGAATGTGTGGCATTTTCTGGCTGTGTGGCACCCAGCAGAGTTTTCTGCAGGATGAGCAGGGCTGGACAGGCTGGAGGAGCCCTGAGTTCCCAGCACTCACAGGCAGAAGGTGCCAAAGCTTTTGGAGTTTCCCCTTTTACTTGTGGCGCGAGTTTCCCGTTTGATTAAACAAGTGATGCTTTGCTTAATTTGTCTGTGTTGGCTATTTTTATGAAACATGCACTTAATTAAGAGAAATACAGAAACATGTTTATTCTCAAGATTTATGCGAAAAATGAGAACCCCACTGAAATTTCCAGTAGTGAAGCAATTAAGTAATGGAATTCCACAGTATAAACATAGTATAATTCAACTATAAACCCGGTGTCTAAGTAATGTTAATGAGCTGACTTGGAGCTACAAAAGCTTGAAAAGTTCAGTTACAGATGAAAATGGAATTTGTTCTCAATTATAACTGAGAGAAAGTTAGTTTGCATGAGGGATGGTCTCCAGCTGGAGCCCCCAGAAAACTTCCCCACGGTTTGGGCTGACAGGTTGCAAAATTTGCAGTGGCTTGTTTAAATCTTTTTCACAGTAGCTACCCCTAAATATTCTATTTTCTGCAATGCAACACAGTCTGAGGATCACAACTTGGCGATTATGTCTGTAGGAAGAAGCTCAAACCAATCTGACACATTAACAAGGCTCCAGCTTGAAAACTGACAAAATGTGAGGGTTTTATTTCAACTTGAACTGCGAATTTGTACTGAAGTTTGGCAAATGTTGGAGCAAATCTTGTAGCTGGCAATTTGAATCCCTGTTTTCTGTAGAATCTCCCCCTCCCAGCCACTAGTTTGTGACGGAGCCTTTGGGAGCATGAGGGGCACCTTCTGAGAACTGAATTTTATTTGTTCCGTATTCTTTTCCTTTGCTGCCGGTTCTGATCTGATTCCCCCCCCCCCCCCTCTAAATTCCCATCTCTTTTGGTAGGTTTCTTTAGAGCATTTTTCCAGGGGATGAACCCAGCAGTTTGCTGGGAAGGTGTGTGTCCACAGTGCTGACTGAGGCACATCCTGCCAGCCCTGGGCTGACGTTTCACTTGGAGCCGCGTTCCTGGCCAGGTCCCGGGGGGCTTTCCCTGCCCTCTGGCCTCCAGGCTACATTTTCTTTTCTTCTCTTATTCCACTTCAGAATGTTGTTTCTATCACCTTCTCAGCCCAGTAAATAGCACGCTGAAGATTTATGATGTTTAAACTTTTAATGCCATGACAGATTTTATATATTTTTCACAGCATTATTCAGACGTGTTATGTTATGGTTAGTTCAAGTTCTGGTGCAACTGCTCCGAGGAACTCCTTCCTTGTGGGCAGTTCCTCTTTGCCAAGCAGTGTTTGCACTTGCTGCAGAGGAGGAGGGAAGGAATGTTCCATAAATGTTGCACAGGATTAAAGCCGGGGATGGAGACTCAAAGCCTGAACTGCAGCCTGGTGGAACTACCCACCACAGTTCACCTTTCAGGGGTGTCTGTCCTTGCTCCTTCCAGGCTTTCCCAGCCCAAACTGAGCATGGAATGATGATGCTGTCAGGGTAGAGGGGGGGAGGTGGTGAAGACAAAGACCACACCGGGGTCCTGGGGGGTGAAGCGCTGACGGCTCAGTTTGGGTGGACGTGGCAGTTTTGGTCTCGGTTGTTTTCACACTGAGTGTCCCCTAAACCTCCAGCAGTTTTGGTGACTGCTGCACCCCCACAGGGGTTCTGAGCACCCTCTGCACCGGGGTTTGTGCTCTGGCACCACCATCATCCTCTGTGTCTGGTCTGACATTGGAAGGGTTTCCATCAAGAAAATAGACAGGTAGAGTTGAATAAGCAGCACAGAATGTACTCAGTGTTCATTCTGGGAAAAGTCCTGGTCTTTCCTCTTACATTTTCCCTATTGAATATGTGACTATTAAAAAGAAAAGAAAACAAAAAAACCCCACCTAAAATTAATTAATCGAAGGGCACATCTGCTTGCCCTGAGTTCCCTTCACAGTGATACTAATTCTGTGGAGTTTCATGAGTTTATAAAACATTAACTACTTCTACAAGAACAACAAACATTGTTCCCTCCTCCCATAGATCCCAAACCCAGCTACCAGATGGACCCAGTACCCAGCAAGGGAATATTAATTTTGATGGAGAGAGACTTGGTGTTCTGGGTATTAAATTATGTGCCTTGGGAAATGCAGTACAGTAGATGTGTGTTTGTACTGAGTAGTGTCTTTGTCTTTCATATATAAAAACACTAATTAAAATATAATGTGAAAACCTGAGGTATGCTGGGGACGTTTTAGTGGGCTGCTAAGGTAAATAAAAATGAAACAAAAGATATATATAAATGCTGGGTCATTAAAAGTGCATTGTTAAACTGCTTTATGCCACAAAATTGCCAAATTAAGAGCTGAACAGAAATACATCTGGAATGAGAGCAGATTCCTGGGCCGTTATCCCGAGGTCTGCATTGGGTCCATGGTTCATTTGCTCTGCTGGGAACCCCTGTGTGCAGGAACAGCAGCTCCTGGAGCCCCTCCCTGCCAAGGCTCCTTTCACAGCCCCGGCAGGTTTGGCCCAAGGCTGGAGCTGAGCTCCAGATGCTGCTGCCTGGGACAGGCTGGAGCATTGACTGAGCTGGACCTGGGTGTGCAGTGAGGGGGGCAGACAGGCTGTGTCAGTCGGGGCAGGGAAGCCCCATCCTTTGCAGTTCAGCCCATGGAATGTCAGACATGACCCGGCCTGTTTGCTGCTCTTCAGTCCCAGAGTGTTCCTGAGGGCAAAGCGCCGCGGGCTCCCCGTGGCCAAGCAGCACTGCTTGTTCTGAGCTCATCCCCTGTCCAGGTCCAACCTCCCCTGTGCCTCTGGAATGGGTCAGTGCAGCCACTCCGCCACTGCAGCCCTTGAGGTGGCCAGGGAGCAGTGGGACTGTCCCCTCCAGAGCTGCAGGAGGTGCTCCCTGTCTCTCTCCTCTGTCACCCTCTCTGGGAGGGAGCACGTGCCCGCAATGAAGAGCAATTCCAGCACTGAACTCTGCAACCTTTGCAAGAGCAAAGGTGTGTCCTCTGCACAGGGCACAGGCTGGTGTCTGAGGGTACCACCCAGTTTAGGAGCTGGGCATCTTTCACTGGGAAGCCAGAAAGATGAATTCTCATGGAGCTGACGGGAACAGGCCGGGAGCTGGAGCACAGCAAACGCCCTCCTTTGAGCAGCAGCCTGGCTTAAGATAACCAGGAGGTTCTGAGTATTTCCCTTCATCCATTCAGGGTCCTGCAGAGCAGCTCTCCAGCACAGGGTGGCTCAGCTTGGCACCTTTGGAAGCTTTAAACCAAAGCCCACCGAGAGCTTTCTATTTGATTCACCTGGCCTTGGACATTTCCAGGGGTGGGACAATCTGTGCCAGGGCCTCAGCACCCTCACAGGGAAGAATTTCTTCTGTTTATCTAATCTAAATTTCCTCTCTGTCAGTTTGAAGCCATTTCCCCTTGTCCTGTCACTCCAGTCCCTGAGGGATAGTCCCTCTCTGGCTTCCTTGTAGCCTCTTCAGACACTGGAAGGTGCTGTGAGGTCTCCACGCCACCTTCTCTTCTCCAGGCTGAACGTTCTCAGCCTGAGAAAAGTTGATTCATCTAGTTTTGGATTTGTGTTTCAATGTGTGAATGCAATAACTCCTCCTTGCTACTTGCAGTATTGGACTCCTTATTAATAAATATCTTTCTGGGCAGAAATCCAAGGTTGAAGGTCTAGGGTACATTAGAGGCTACAAAAGGCCACCTTATCACCACTAGATTGCTTTGAGGGCGTGTAAGTCCCCTCCAGAATCTTCTCCCAGTCTTCCTGGCACAGGAACAGCCACGTTGGTAAAGAGAGGGAGAGAGAAAAAAAATAAAATCTCTCTTTGTGCCACTATCCCCCTGAAGAAAGAGCTTAACATCTGATTTAAGTTTACTGAAATAACAACAGATGTTTATCTTGTATTGTATGGCACATGGCACTACATCTCATAAACCCCCTCCTGGAGCTTAAAGCGGAGTTTCTGCTCCCTCATTTGGACACTTGCAGGCTTTGTGCTCTTTTTTTAAATGTTTTCATTTCTCTGGAGCTTAATCTGCTACCAAAGTATTTATAAGTATCACGTTATAAACCGTGAAACGAGGAATAGCAAAGGAGATTTTCAATACTTCCTTCCCCTAAGCACAGGACTGAGCAGCTACTTACCTGCAGCCCCAAAGAATGAAAAAATTGTGCAAACTTGCTGCAGTCTTTCATTAAGAAGAATCCATTCAGGGTGTGGGATTGGGGACAGATCAATAAGAAAAAAAAAATTATGCCTTGGGAAAGCCAAAAGTGGGGAGGAAAAATATAGGATATTTTTATTTTTCTGAGACTCGTAAAAAGTAAAACATTTTCACTTCTAAAACCTGTGTGTATCTTAATGTGAAAATAGTGAATGCCTGTAGCTTGTGTATTTTTATACATATATATTTGTACAGATACTTATTTCCACTCATTGCAACTGTAGAAAATCTGCTGCAGAAACGGCAACTTTGTTCCAGCCCTAATCCGGGACTGTTTTTGTGAACAAAAAGAAATGAAAAAAATAAATACAGGGAAAATTTCTTTCAGGAGGAATTTCCCCGTGGAACGGGTGGTGAGGCCTTGGCAGGGGCTGCCCAGGGAAGTTTGGAGTTCCCACCCCTGGAGGTGCCCAGGGAAGGACGGACGTGGCACTCGGTGCTCTGGGCTGGGGACAGGGTGGGGATGGAGCACAGGGGGATCCATGGGCTGGGAGGGCTTTTCCAGCCTCAGGGGTTGGAATTGTTGATGCACTGGAGGGTCAGTGCTGGGCTAACAGGGACACTGCACAGCTCAGAAGGTACTTGGGCTGCTGGTGCTTCAGGTGACAAATCCTGGGGATGGACAAGAGGCATCCGAGGGAGAGTCAGTGTCTCGTGGAGAAGGGAAATAGGAGCGTCCTGATCCTGCCCAGCCACGTCACTGTCTTCAGCTGGGACAGGTTTTTTTTCTATTTTCTAGATATTTCTGAGCTCCACTGATCCATGACTGTTGTGGCTTCTCTTTCAGCCTTCCCTCTGCTGCTGGTTTATTTTATGTTTGAACAAACGCAGCCCTCCTTTGTTTCCTCCACTGAATTCTTTATTTATTATTTCCTAAAATGATTTGATTTTCCCCCTCCTTCCGAACACATATGATTGCAATAAGCCCATACAAAATAGAACCAAGAAACAAAAGGCTGAACATGCTGATAATGTACATTTGGTTTGTATTTATCATTTTAAGATGTGTTTTAATTGGTTCACTACCAACATCCTGTAACTTTCAGTCAGACAGAAGAGAAACCTGTTTCATTTTAAAGTCACTTAATTTCTTCCCTCTTTCAGCTGAGAGCAGCGGGTAGGGCTCTACTGTGGTATCTTCAAATTTAATTTCATTAGAACATTTTTAAAAAGAGGGTTACAATGCATCTTGGTTTGTGATTCTCCCTGGATTTCATTGTGAAATGGGGTTTTAAAAGAACAACGACAAAAAACATGTTTTGATGTTTTGGAACATAAACCTTCATGCACAATTTCTAACGAAAATATGCAGCTATAAACCTGGAAATAAACAGTTTTCCTTGTTATTCCAGGAGCTTAATCTGTTTAGTTTAACGAGGAGAACGTGGAAAGGTGACAGAAATGTCACCTTAAAGTGCTTACCTACAGCAAAATTCGAGTCAATGGGCTAAAGGTGTGACAACACCCAGTCTGATAGAAACCTTTATTAAAAAAAAAATTAGAAAGTAGAAATCCGGGAAAAAGAGTTGGAAGAGTGATCTGAAAGATCAGCTCATACATCCCCCTGGACACCAGGGAGGCAAACCTCACCTTGGTGGGTCTGCCAGCTGTTTAAAGTGAGTGTGTCCCTCAGGACTCCCCAGGACAGCGGATCCACAGCAGACAATTCACCAGGGCCCTCCAGGCTATTGCTGAGAGCTCAAGGGCTGAGCTTTGGTGCCTCCTGAAAGGTCTGTGTGCACCAAACAGGAACGGATTTGGGGAAGTCTCTCTGTACAGGAGGTCACCCTGGGAAGCCACAGGACGGTCCCTTCTGACACCTTTAGGAGGTCACTGTCACCCTGACCTTGGACATTGGGCTATCATTTGGGATTAACAGTTTTCACTGATAATTTGTGTTTTAGAGGGTTAAAAGTGTCCTTCTGCTCCTCCTAAAATCAGAGCTAAACGAAACAGGGGACAGCTGCAGGTTTTTCTGTCTTCCACCTCATTGCAACACATTCTGTGCAACGTCTTTGTTTCGCCTGTGATGGTTCCAAAAGCTGTGTTTAAACACCAGATTTGGTCACCTGGCACCTGTGTTCTGCTGGAGTTTGCAGGGGATTTGAATGGGGGTTGATGACCGTGGTGAGGTCACAGCCAGACCATGAGGATGATGAAAGTCCTTTCAGATGATTCCACAGTCAGTGCTGTCTCCTCTCAGGTAACTCTGGACCAGGGATGTCCAGACTTTCACACAAACTCTCTTCTCCATGGGAAAAGGTGTCCCCACCCTGCCCTTCTCCTGTGTGATAAGGGATTTCTCCTGCTGTGGTGAAACTGTGTTATGTGGGCAGTTTATTGACAGAAGTGGTAAAGTGGTGGCATTACCTGGGAGTTTTCCTGGGTTGGTGTCACCTGCAGGAGCTGCCAGAGCAGGGCAGGAGGAGCCCCAGGGGACTGGGGGTGCTCAGGGTGAGCTGTGAAAGGCTTTTCCCCCAAAACTGAGCAGTTTCAAACCTAAGGTCTTGAAAAAGAGCTTTCCTGTCTCTGAGGAGGGTGAGTAGTTGGACACTTCTCAGGAAAACGTATGGAAACTTTAGTTTTTATAAATGCTGCAGAGTTTCCCTTTTCCTTTTGGCCACTGGAAAGGTGGGGAGGGGGAAAGATGGAAAAAGCTTAGTTTGTTTGTTGGCCAATTTGGTCAAAAACAGAGTTGGGAAGTGTCTTTTTCCGTGGAAGTCCTTGCTGGAAGCCTCTGTCCAGCTCTGCCAGCCTGAGCTCTGCGGGTCTGGGTGGGAGATCACAGCTTGTCTGGGTGTTTTTGCAGCAGTTCTGGGATTTTGCACAAGTGAGAGGTGGAAGGGCAGGGAATGAGTGGGATTCAAGCCGCAGTTTGGAAGCCTTAGTTAGAAAGGAAGGGTCAATATTGCACTCCTGTGGTATGGGGAGTTACTCCAGGAAAGAGGGATCCCTCCGGCACTGGGATCACAGGATAAATAACAGTATAAATAGCTCTGTGTGCTTTAAACCAAATACAGAATCATTTCTTTAGCTCAGCACGCTGGAAGTTTGCCAAGGCTGTGCTAATTATATTGTATCTTGTTTTTATCATATACATTACAAACGATTTCTTATGCCAAAATGTCTGGACACGTTTCCCCAGTATCCCATTACCAGTTTAGGTTTCTGCCCATCCTCTCCCTTGTATTGATTTTTTCCTGTAGTTTTCTGTGCCATGACCTGCTGCCACAGCAGTGCTGCTCGGGCAAGTTCCTTAAAAGTGGGTGAGAAAGGCAAAGAAAAAAAAGGGTTGAAGTGCATGGTGATGCAAACACACCCCGTTGGTTTGTGTGGCTGTGCCCCACTGGAGGGACCTGCAGGGTGTGTTTTCCCTGCTGGAAATCACACAAGCTTTGCTGTCCGTGGAAATCTTGCAGAGAGCAGCTGTGCCACTAAGGAAAGAGCTTTTCTGCTGCAATATTCAGAGAAGAGGTAGATAAAGGCAAAGGGGGGGTTGGGCCAGAGCAATGCAGAACTCGGAGGGAGAAGAGCTGAAGCGATGGAAGATAAGAATAAAGAGGATGCAGAGTGTGATCAGATGCAAAAGGAGAATAAGGGGAAAAGGTGGCTGGGACAAAAGGGGTCAAAAGGGCACAGAAAATAAGAAGTGGAGTGGAGGGGGAGCATTTCTGTGCTGCAGTTTTCTGTGAGACCTTTTTAAGGTAGACATCAGTTTAAAACACTGGCTGGGAGAACCTCAGAAGGATTAAATTTTGTAACTCTAAAGACAACGTGACTTAGATGGAATTTTTTTGTTTTAGTGAAGGTTTTCACCTTGAACACTTGAATAGAAAAGAGGAGGTGCTCGTTGCAGAAGCAGATGGTGGTTGGTCACCAGGGTTCCCAGGCTGCTGGAGTGCTGTGCTGGGGTCAGGCATCTCTCCTGATGGCCCCTGGTCTGGGCATGGAGCCCTTCACCCTGAGCAGTGAGGGGAGCAAAGAGCCCAGGAGGTTTGGGAAGGGCAGAGCAGCTTCCCCGTGGCTCAGGCAGAATAATTTTGCTGTAAACACCCCTGAGATGCTCTGTCCTATCCAGTTCAGGGGAGAAGTCAGTCATCAAAGATGACAAAGGGGTCCTTGCTCTGGAGGCCTGAGATGCTGATGAAACACTCTTTGAACTCTTAGAGGTTTCTTTGGTTTCTTTTTTTTTTTTTTGTCCTTGTGGGTTTTTGCTTTCTTCTGAAGAACAAAAAAGTAACTTCCCATGCAGATCTGGCCTGTGCAGGACAAGGACTCTTTTGAACTATTTTACATACAGTCCCTATTCAAAAGAATCTTCTTGCAGCTTCCTGAGGAGCCCTGACAATGTTCCATTTGGGTGAAGACATGAGGAGAACAGGATTACAACTGGCTGAGGCCCACTGGGGCATTCCTGAGGGAAAGGGGCAGGATTCTTTGCTGTGTTCCTTGTCCAGTGGTGAAACAGATCTGAATCCTGAAATTCTCACCAATTCTATTCATCTGAACATACATAACAGAATTATTCTTTCTTAATATTAGTTATTGTTATGCTTTCTATCGTGGCCTGTGCAATTCCTGCTGAGCCTGAGGCTTCTGATGCCAAGAGTTCATGTCCAGAGTGGGAAAGATCCCAAACTAAAGCTGGTCAGAAAACCTCTGGCACGTTTTCCATGTAAACATCTCAAATGTATAGTTTCCTCAGCAAAGATATCAACTCAGCTTCTATTTAAACAAAGCCTATTTTTAATTCTGTAGACAAAAATAAATAAAAATAAAACATACTGGTTTTCCTTCCTAGGGGACCCGAACATCTGGGTGGTTGTTCTTTGCCAGTTCTCCCCTGAAGGAGTTTGTGTCCAGAAGGAACACAAAACTTCCTTGGCTCAGACAGTTCCAGGGGGGTGACAGAAAAGTGACACTGAACGTGGTGCCAGTAACACGCAGGTGAATCCAGGGATGGGAGTCCTGGAAGGGAACGTTGCTGGGCTTCCTTTTCTTTTGTTTTTCACATGGAGAAGCAGCACCTGCTGAGGAAAAACCTGCAGCATTTCTTGGCAGGGCTACCCAGGAGCCCAGTTAATGAGGGGTTTGGGTGGTGAGGGGGCTGTGGCAGAAGGACTCAGGAAGCTTTCCCGTGGATTCACAAACAGAGGGAGCAGGAGCGTGGCCATGGCTGGGAAATGCAGTCCTGGCAGTGCAGAGGGTGCTGTGCCAGCTGGGCAGTGGGGCTGCACTGCAGTCCTGGCAGTGCAGAGGGTGCTGTGCCAGCTGGGCAGTGGGGCTGCTCTGCACCCTCTGCAGCAGGAGTCGTGTTCAGCTCGTCAGGGCATGGCTGGCAAAGGCTTGGCTTGATAAGGAGTTGCCTAAATTAGGCTAATGATGGGCTCTCCTGGTTAATGCAGGGGAGAAAAAGTTCAAAGCCTGGTATTTCTGTGCACAAAGTCCAAATACCTGCCAAGTCTCTTTGATGAAGTGTCTTTGTCAGAACGATTAAATGAAGGTTAAAAAGGCCAGACCTTTTCTCAACATATTTGACTTGCTCTTTCTTTCCTCTCTTCAAGGTGTCTTCATGTTACATTTATTTGCTTCATGAATTCTTTATTACACTAATCAGTCCTGATGTACAAACTCATTAGAAAATGAGCTGGAAATGTAAGATCTGTCAAATTTCAGAGACTTCTGACATCGTTAGACTCAAGGGCCCTTTCGCAGAGAAAAGAGAGAAGGGAAAGAAGCTAATGAGGAAATGTCAGATAATGTAGAAGTCAATCCATTTGGGGATGAAGTTTTACAAAGTTCAGAGAGAAAAGTTGTAGCACTGCCAGGGTAAATAACTAAATTTTTTTTAATGTAAATTTTGACACAGGGGATTTTTTTTTCCTTACTGTGGTATTACTGCACATTTCTGGCTTGGCTTTGTAATGGACATTTTAAATCAGTTTATCACGTTGCTTTTTTAATGATGATGCAGAAGTGACTGGAAATAACTATTTGAATGGGGCTTCCTAATTATATGAATTATCAATTTGCATTTTGGGTCTTGTGCCAATTTTAGCCTGAGCATTCCTTAGGGATGTGCCTGAGCATTCCTTAGGGATGTGTTCAGCTGCTCTGCTTAGAGGGGCTGAGCTGGGCTGAGCATCCCTGCCCTCCACCTCCAACCACAGAGCAGTGAACAGGAGCTGTGGCAGCTCAGCACCTCATAAAAACCAAACCCTGTGGCTTTTGGGGGGATAAAGGAGAGAAACTGGGCTCAACAAATAAGATAAGTTTGCTGGCAAACTGTTCATAGCAGTGAAAGCAAAACCCAAGGCATTTTCACCCCCATTAGAGGGGATTTCAGTCCTGGAGCTTGGCCTGCTCTGGAATCACTGGTCCCCCAGGACCACCTCCCCATTCCTGCAGACACGGTGCCAGGGGCAGCTGCCCCGTGTGCCCGTGCTGGGAATGGCACTTGGGGCTCCTCCATCCCCGGGCAGGGCAAAGGAGAACCTGCAGGATCCCTCCAAGGCAGAACTGCTGCAGCCTGTGGGGCAGGGGGGGATGATTCATCCCGAGTTCTCTTAAAATCAGATTAGAGAGGGCAGCCCCGTGAAAGGGAAGGGGAGTATGTTCTGCTTTGCAAATCCAACTCCATCAAAAAGGTGTCAAAGAACCGGCACTTCCTTCTTAGTTCTTCCCCCTCTTTCCTTCCCCTTTCTGTCTCTGGCTGATGTCTTGCCTTTTTTTACGGACAAAACCCACATCTCAAATTCCTCCTCTCTGAAGCTGGTCAGGTAAAGCAGTTTCATGAGTCCCTCAGGAAAGACAAGGTCTCGGGTATTTTCCTCACCTGAGGGGTGTGGATCTGAGTTCTGAGGAGCTGTGCAGGTTTCTCTGCCTCATCAGACCCATTCCCACAGGATCCCACCCCAGGGCAGCAGAAGGTGAAGAGCTCTGGATCAGGGTGGCTGCTGCTGACTTTGGGTAGGTGCTTCTACTTGCTTTACTCATGACTTTGCTTCCAAGTCCCTTTACTCAGAAAAAAAATGACTGTAGGTGTCTTTGTACCTGAGTCTGCTTAAAGTCATCCTGAACTTTTCCCCAGATCTGTCACATCACTGTGGGATTATCAGCCACAGCTTGAAGATTCCTCCCTCTTTCCTTTCACTCCCAGTGTTCTGATCAGTTCTCGTTTATTTGCCTTTGAGTGTATCTGCCTGAGGCCCTGGAGCAGGAATTATGTTACAAGGAGACTTCAAAATCAAACTTTTTGAACAATTCTCCTTGTAAAGGGCTGCAGGACTTGCAGAACTAAGGAGTTTTCCTCCCCACAGCCTGGCTAGCTCTTGCTGACCTACGCTTAGGAACCCTCAGCACTGCTGGTTCTCTGTCTTGATGTTAATTATTCCTCCTGGTAAGGTCACTCTTCATTAATTCTTTCTTGCCTGGTCTGTCCGCTCTTCCTTCACCCACTTTCTGCAGCTGGGACAGCCAGGGGTGGGAGGTGGATTAGATGCTGCACAATCTTTGCACCAACTGATTATTTGTGTAAATAAGCATTTCACTATCAAACCAATTATGTTTATATGAAAAAAAAAATCCTTTGATACTTCCTTTTACTTTTTCCTATCTGCTGTTACCGAAAGATACCCAATCTTAACACTGAAAACTTAGAAGGGAGATGGATAGAAATCATAGATGAATTAAAAACTCACTTCCAGAGCCCAATGTACCTGGGCTGCCTTTCCCTCTCAGAGGGGGTCAGTGAATTTTCACTCCTTGAGACATCTTTGGCTGCTCTCTGAGTGAGTTCAAACACATTTCTGAAGCCATATATGGGGAAGTTTACATTTCTGCCAAGTGCATGGTGATAAAGGGGAGACTTTGATCCCTCTGCCTGTCAGTTGTACCCCATGTGCTGGTCAGGACAAAAGTCTAAGGATGTTTCCCTGAACAAATGGATTCTGCTGCCTCTGAAGTGTTGCATCTGTAACAACCATTGTGAGCTGGCAGGATTGTGCTTGCAGGGGTTTACCTGGGGGAAATCCTCTGGGGAAGAGGTGGTTGGAAACATCTGAGCTAACCAGGCTTATCCCACTTGTCAAACAGCTGGTGGTGGGAAACAATCCCTATTTATGGAGGCTCTGCAGGTATTTAGAGGCAAACACACACCTGCAGGAAAGGCCTATAAATAGAACACCTGACTCTGCCTCCGTTGGTTGTGTTGTTGCAGTGGCTGCAGATCATACGGACAAGTTTTCCTATACAGATTTAAGTGGATTATTAGAGGGAAAAGAGTAATTCTGTGAAGAGTTAGTGCTGCTGCCTAAATGCAGCAATTTTAAAGCAAAGGAGCTTCCTTAATACTTGTACTTTTATGTTGGCCTGACCTGGGGCTCAGGAAGTTACGGATGCTTGAAGCAAAAACCCATTAGAAAAACAAGGTGAGCCTCTGTGTATAATCACTGCTGTGTCACTGCCTGGCTTTGGGCAAAGACTGGTGAAGGGCACAGGGCTTTGTACTTCTTGAGGAAGTGCTTTGTGCTGCTAAAGTCCAGGGCAGCAAAAGAACTGCTAAAGCAGTTCAATATTAAATGTACCCTCTAATGCAAGCAGGGGATGCTGAGATTGTGTTTGGTTTTATTTAACACCTTTTTGTTTGCACTCAGGGCTGGTGTGAGTGTTTTGGACTAAGCTGTTCTTAACAAGGCTGGCTTTGGGGATGCAGGGTTCGGATTTGGGAAGGCAGGATGTCTGGCTCTGCCCTGCAGGATAACCTGTGTGTGGTCACTTCTTCTCTTTGCTCTGCAGTGGAGGGATTTGCTGGTTCTTTGAGGAAGGGACTCTCTCGCTGCAAGTTGTTCCATGTCCGGTGTCTGTTTGAGGTCTCTGGGAATTGCTGCAGCACAGATAATCGCTTCAGATGAGTGAAGGAAACCTCAGCTTGGTGTTAACCTGCTCATGGGCTCCCCTCAACCAGAAATCCAAACCCCAAATCCCTGCCAGCAGCGAAAGGTGTGTTCTTCCCCTCAAGGTTTGTGTCCTGTCTGTGTCCCAGACACACGAAGGCCTGGAGGATTTCGGTCTGTGACAGAGGCTTTTCTAAACCATGAAATAAAAGAGGGGCTTCTGTTCTGTTATTCTGAAATAAGTCCATGGCTCCCTGCCCACAGCTCTCCCGGAGGTGACAATGCCAGCGTCCCTCTGCTTTGTCCCCCTGCCCTGCCCACTGCAGATAGCGCCGGCATCGCCTGCGCCCAGTGCACAGCCTCCAGCACTGCTCCCAGATGAGTTAAACTTTCCCCCCACCCCTCCCCTTCCTTTCTCTTCTTCCCACCTCCCTTCCTCCCTCCCTGGTCCTTGACAGAGGCGCAAACACTCTTAAATGAGAGATAGTGGCTTCCATCCAATGGAGCCCCGGTTAATCACCGAACATCGTGGGAAAAGCACAAGATGAGGGCCGAGAAACAGCCCATTGTCTGGGCAAGATTAAAGCCCCAAAAGCCGTATTGTCTGCTGAGGGGATAAATCTTCCTGCTGTCACTCAAGCACTGAATTAAATTCCCCTTCATTTCTAAAGGGGCTTATCTGTGCTGAATAGGCTGTTGCGCCACAAGCGTAAGGGAACGTATTAAGTGAGCTCCTGTCTTGGGCACCTTCACAAATAGACGAAAAACAGGAGCAAATCTGGAAGGGGCGGGCGGGAGGGGGAAGATCAGGAGTGCTTTGGGCTGGGGGGGAGAGGAGGGATGTTAATTGTTCTCGCAGGTCGTTATTGCTGATGAAGGAGGTAAATGAAATGGCTGTTCTGGTTGACTGTCCGGCATCCTCCCATTGGCATAAATAGTGAGCATCCTTCAGTGCCAGGGCGGTTTGGGCAAAGGGACGGCCTTGCACGGTCCGGGGCATCCCAGAGTGACAGTGTGATCCCTGTTGGGGTCCCCAGGGGAGGAACCAGCCTCTCGGGGATGCCGGGGCTCGGGTTAGGTGTGCTGCCAGCACCCTGTGCCACGCAGGTGGTCCGGGCAGGGCGATTTCCGAGGGTTTTGTGAGGCGTTGGCTCTGATTAAACCAGCCCCAGCCTCTGAGCTGGCTCCCCCTCAGCAGCAGAGGGGCTGGGCTGGGCTCTGCTGGGAGCTGGGGGGAGAGGAGGAATGTTTGGAGCAGGGCAGTGTCTCCAGGAGCAGCCCCACAGGCGACAGCAGCACCGCTGCTGCTCCGAACGCTTCCTCTGGTGGTTGGCAGTGACCCAGCACTGCGAGGACATGGGACACACAGTCACAGCTCGTGTCACTGGGATCCTCTCCTCCTCCTGCTCCTCCTCCCCTTCTGCTCCCCCTCCCAGTGTTCCAGCCGGCTCTGCCGTCCCACCCGGAGATGCCTCGGTGGGAGCGAACCTTGTGCCGTTATTCTGGTCGTTCAGAGAGGTGTCTTTGAAAGGCTGGGAGGGGCTGCTGGGGGCACCAGGTGACAGATCACAAGCTCGAGGTGTTCAAAAACAGGGCACTGCTGGGGATCTGCTCCTTGGGGGATCCCAAATCTGGAGGTTGGGCCCAGGTCCCTTTGCACTCCCAGGGATGAGCTGTCATTCTTCTCCAGTCCTGTTATAACGCAGGGAAAGGGCAAAGAAACTCTTATTTTTTTCATGTTAGCTGGTATTCCTTGGTGCCAAATCAGAACAGTTGCACCAAAACAATCTTTGATATCTGCAAATCAGGAGTGATGCCATTCTAACTATGTAGGTGGAACTGAATTCTGCCTCCTCGTTGATAATATTTCCTTTTTCTCTCTGTCTCTCTGATCAGAGTTTATTCTTTTTTATTAACTCTTACTGTGCCTTTGGTGATGATGAGGGTGTGTGATGATGTGCTCATCTGCACTCTTTATTGACAGCCTGGTTGGTTTACACTTCTGCAAAATTAATGCATATGGAAAAAGTTCATTATTGCAATTAAAGTTTGGAGAGGAACTGGTTTTGAGCCAAAACTGAGCATTCTACTGGCTGTGCATTTACAATGCAAATGCTAAAGGACAGCAGCATTTATGTTTCTATTTACCACATAAAATATTAACTAGGTAAAACATACACCCAGCTCAGGGATCAGGCTTTGCAGTTGAACAAACAGATGATTGTGTCCCCTCGGTGGTGGGGGGTTGGATTAGGGCCGCCTTGGTATGATTTGGGAAGTGCTAAACAGGATTTTCTGCATCCTGAGTGGAGTTTCCTCTTGTTGATAGGGTTTAATGCTCCCGTGTGCAAATCTCTCACTGTGCAAATACCTCCAATCTCTCCTCTTAGCCACCCAAACCATTGCTCAAACAAGTGGGTTTACACCTGCTTACCAGATTAATTTAATTAGCCAAAAATGGAGTGAAAGAACTGGCTTGAGAACAATAGTTCCCAAAGAACACTTCTTTCTGTTTCTTGTTGGTTCTGGTAATCTAGTGGAAGCTGGATTGAGATATTATTCCTCTTAGTTTCCTGGCTTCTTGTTTCAATACACCGACTTGAGAAAATAAATTATCAGAATCATGTTTTGAGGGTTTTTTTTTATATTTGGAATAATACAAAGTAATTTTTTTATACTTCCTTCTTATGAAAAAGCTGATCTAGTCTCTCATTTTAAGCAGACAGCCTTTTGCAGCAAAAAAGGAGCCTTAGAGTCAATGTCAAACTGTCTTTTCACATTGATCCTCCTTTACCATTTTAAAGACACCAGACAGATTCCTGTTTTAGTAAATCCACATTTTCTATTAAATACAGTTGTTTAGAGGTACACTGGATGGGACAAAGTAAACCCACTGAATAATATACATTAATTTGGTTAGAAATCAGCTGGTATTTTCCAATTGAATTGAGATCACAGACTGCTCATGCATTTCTCTTCATATTCCACAACCTTTTGGAAAAGGCACAAGCTTTAAGTAAAGCACCTTCAGAGTCCTACATAATGCTACTTTCAGAGTAATTTGTATTTAAAAAATAATAATAACAAGCAAACAAACTTGTCAGCCCATAGGATGCTTCTGCCCCGCGGCTTAATGGCACAGGTCTTTATACATCCAAATCCAGCAGCTTTCAATAACAAAGGATGAAATTCATGAAACAAATTGCTTCCCTCGTCACAAGTCACACTCTCGTGTGCCAGGGGAAGGATGTGTTGATAACATTAAAATAGTTTGGTCGCCGATGAATTGTAAATTCCCACCGAGCCTCGGGCCTCGGCAGCGAGCTGTGAACAGCGTGGGGCTGGACACAGAATGCTCTCAGATTGGGGCATTCACCACTTCATTTCTCTAATACTTCTAGGATAAGAGCTAAGGAACACCACGGGGAGATTTTGGTAGGCAGCCTTGAGGGGGGAAAAAAAAAAAGAGCAAAGTATGCAGAGGCGATTTAATGAACATCCAGGGCTCTTTAGGGCTGCTCTGGTGGAACTGTGAGCTCTGACTGTGACTTTCGGGGGCAGGGGAACAAAGGGGAAACGTTCCTGAATTTCCTTCCTGACAAAAGGGAGCAGGTTTGCACCCTTTGAAGAGGGAGCTGATCCTCATCCCCAAGGAATTGCACTGAGCAGGTTCTGTGGTGCTCCAGCACAGCCTCTGCTCCTGGAGCAGATCTGAGGGTGGGAGAGAAGTTTGGGGCAGTCTGGGACTCTTCTGCTGAGGGGGTTGAAGGAACATGGAGGTGCCTGAGACGTGGATAGTGGAGCTCTCATCTCTTGTCCCCCAGACACTGGGAGCTGTCAGATGAGCATCCTGTGGTGTCAGTTGTAGCTGCTCAGAGGACTCTGTGGAGCTGTGGGTGCTGGCACATGCTGCTGCTTTCCAAGGGGAGGTGATGAAGGCTGGTGGTTGCTTCTAACTTGAGCCCAGTGAACTCCCGTGCCAGTGCTGCAGAGCAGAGCTGGGATCAGGCCCTGAGGGACCCGTGCCCTGTCTGCAGGATCCCACCCTGAATGCTTGAGGAGCCGTGGGTTCTACAGAAACAACAGGGAAACGCTGCAGTTCTGCTCTTTAGTCTTCCCCAGTTACTGTTTTTAATCAGATCTTTGAATTCTCCAGCTCAACTGGGATCCAGCTGACCTCCCAGTGACAAAGGCAGGGGCTGGTGGCTGTCTGTGCCGGGTGGGGTGAATCCCTCCCCGATCTGAGCCCGTCTGGAGGGCAGAGCTGAGCCTGCCCTGCTCCCTCAGAGCCCTGAGCTCTGCACTGAGCTGGCACTGCAGCCCTGGGGAGCTCCTGGTGCAGGTCAGGACACTTTGGCAGGGCCCAAAAGGGTTAACAAACCACCGGCCCGGATGGCTTTGTTCACTGGAAATCTAATCAGATGGTAACCTACAGTCTATATCCAAGCAATCCTTTCCTTATGATAGTGATTAGTATTACACTGGGAATGAATAGAGCGAGGAAGGATTCCTATGGTAACCTTCCAAATGCATTCCATGGGCAGGCTCTGCCTACTCACAATAATTACGTTCTTAACTGGTCTAACAAACGGCATGCTAATTAGCTGCTTAACCAGCCCCAGCTCATTATTACCAAGGTTGGGCAGGCTTGAGTAAAGTGACCCAGAGAGAACAGGCCCACTTAAAAAAAATAATAGTAATAATAAGACATTTGTCAGGTTGGCCATGAAGATGGACCTCCTCCACGGTGACAGGGCTGCCTTTGTGCAGGGACTGGCCTTTTGGCAAAGCCACCTACCCTCAGCAGAGAGCTTCAGCTTCCCTGGAATTGCCTGTGCTCCCTGGGCTGCCTGTGCCTTAGGTTGGCGTCTGCAGGACTTAACAGGGAGCTACAAGTGCCACCAGGGATTGTCCCAGCTCTGCTTGGACTCCTGAGCGAGCAGTGACCCTGCTCCAGAGTGGCTGGGCCTCACTGGCTGAGCCCTAACTCTGGTCCTGTGCTTGGAGAAAGCCTGTTGGTTGTTATTTTCTGGGATAATCTGCCACCTTTTGCTCCTGACATCCATACTCCATCCAGCCCCTCCATCCTGGAGCTGTGGTGTTTCCTCTCAGAGGATGAAGGGATTTCCTGTGGTTGGGGGTGGCACCCACTGGCCCCAGATTTAGGCAGGGTGGAAGGGGCTCAGCTACTGAAACACTCTCCCCATCAGCCATCCCTCCTCTTGGCCTCAGGATTGAATCTCTGGTGAGAGAGAAGCTAAACTGAACCTCACCTACTGCTGTCATGGGGGGGGTTCATCAGCTGTGCTTGCTTTGTTTGCTTTCTTTTTTTTTTTTCTCACAAAACATTTCATTTCCTGCTGGTCCAAGTGGTGGCTTTTGATACAGGGGGAATAGGGAGATGAGCACGTTCACTGCTCTTGGAAAGGTGTGTGGTGGGGCAGTTTCCAAACTGGACTGTGCTTGGGAGGCTCCTGCTTGAAAAAGCCTCAAAATCCAGTTGTCTTTCTGGCCAGTCAGCTTAGCTTACAGTAGCTCCTGTGGTTAAGGAAGGATCACAAAAGTGAGGCGGTTTTAAAACTCTTTTTACAGTTCTTCAGTGTCAATCCACAAAGTTAATCCTAATGTCAACAAAGAATAACACTATTTATGTGCCACTAAATGCAAAGTCGTGCTATGGCAGAGCCTGCAGTGGCAGGGTTTGCTCTAAATACAATCTGTTCCATTTTTATGTCTCTGCACCAGCTGGAAATTCAGGCTCCTACCATGATTTCAAATATTGATTTGGTTAGCACACATCAAAACACTACCTTGAGATATTAAGCAGAATGTTTATTTTGGGTTTCACACTCCAACCCTTTTAACACCTTAATGTGCTCGTGCATTTTGTTGCACTCCTAATTATTTTTTTCCCCTCTTCACCTCTGCAGTTTATTCTTACATTGTTGAAATCCAAGTGTATTAATAATGAAAGCACGTTGGCTCCACCAGAATACAGTTTCCTGCTTGGATTTGCTTACAGAGACCCACAGGTCACAGAGGGCACGTTTGCAGCCAAAAAAAGGAGCTGTATTTACAATTTGTGTGATGAGTTTGACTGTCATGAGATGGTCTCAAGTTGAATGGGAGGCAATTCAGTGCTCAGGTGTTGGTACATACAATTCTAACTTTCTGAAAGGAGTATTTGTCTCAGCAGCAGCAGTGATTTCCTTCACCTTTCTCTACCTCAGGAGGAATTTCTTCACAGAAAGGGTGGTCAGGCCTTGGCAGGGGCTGCCCAGGGAGGTGGTGGAGTTCCCACCCCTGGAGGTGTCCAGGGAAGGACTGGACGTGGCTCTCAGTGCTCTGGGCTGGGGGACAAGGTGGACTTGATGATCTTGGAGGTCTTTTCCAACTAATTGATTCAGTAATCGCGTTCATCAGTGGAATAGAAATGCACATTTCTTAGAGCAAAATACATCTCCATCTTTCTTCTTCTTCAGAAAACATTGGCAAACTTTACACCAGCAAAACCTGCAATATACACGTGCTGGTTTTGTTCAGTGGCTGATCCGTGGTTTGAGTCCTCCTTTGTAAGGGTGAGGCTGGAGAAGGGCCGTGTGTGGCTCTGCAGGCAGATGTTAAAGGGATGGGGATTTGCAAAGTTTCAAGAAGTTGGACACGTAGGTGCTCAGTGATTCTGCCATTCCCATAAGCAATGGCTCTTGATGAACCAGAAAATATCCACAGCAGGATGGAGCCAGACAGAGCAGAATGATTAAGGGATGAATATCCATTTCGGTTATCAGCTTATTTTCTCCAGTGTAATATTTAATTACATGTATCATATAATTATGCATATATTCATATATCTTTTTCTTGGCTGAGTGCTGAGAGTGTTCACAAATATCTTGCATTCTGCCTGTTTAGCCCTTGGTTTTCCAGGTTAATAAATCCCCTCCCTGGGCTTCCCTGCGGGTGGAGCAGCGTTTGGGGGTTGTGTTTCTGTCGGAACAGAAGTTAATTTTCAATTTGAACGTAAAAACACCTCCAAGACTTTGTGTTGAGCTCCTGTGTGTTCACCAACTGCAGAGCAGAGCCGGTGCCATGTGGGTGATGTGTCCAACCAACAGAGGATAACGGGGCTCACGTTTCAGCTCTCGTTCAGAAGCTGCTCTTGCTGCAAGTTGAGAGCTGGGTAGTGAAACGACTCAAGAAAATCCCACACTGCTCCCAGGCCAACTCACATGCAGAATTATCACCTCCTGTGACTGCTCTGAGTGACTGGGGCAGCTCTAACAGCTGCAGCTGCAGTACAGAGGGGGGAAATCACGCTTTAGACACAAAAATCAGAATATTTTACCCAGGTTCTGTGTTGAATGGTGAATGTGATTTTAACCATTTGAGCAGAATGAGAAATAACCAAAGGGTTCCCCTCGGTGAAGAGGTGCTGTCAGTCAGTCATGGGCTGGAGGGTTGTGCTGGCTGGGGCAGGAATGCAGCCTGAATTCCCTTCTTTCCACGGGAATGGAACAAAAGCTCCAGTAACGTGGGCAGAGGGCAAAAGTATTTTAAAACTCATGCAGAGAAACATACCCTTGCTGAAATGAGAGGAGCACACCAGGTGCCTGGCCTGAGCAGGCAACCAGGATGCCCTCGGGTCAGAGGATGACATCAGTTCTCATCTTGGCTTTCTGGGCCATGGGGATAGATGAGGATTGAGGAAGGATCCATGTTCTGGTAATGGCCAGAAATGTAATTATTTCTCAGTGCCCTGCCTCCTGAAGCACATACTTTGATGCTGAGAACTGTTTCCTCAGTGGATTAGTGGCTTTTTTTGTGCCTGCAGTTGCTCCTCTGTCCTGTAGAATTGATATAGATGCTCACACCTCCCTGCCCTGGTCCTGGTTGTGTGAACACAACCCCAGGGGTTGGGATCCCGAGCTGAAGGTCCCTGAAACAGCCAGGTCTGGTACAGGCTGTCCTTGCTGTGCAGGCTGCTGACCCAGGCTCCTTGGGAAGGGCAGGGTGGGAGTGGATGAACCAACTGGAATGTGAAGGGCTTTTATTTCTTCCAAGTCAACGCAAAGCGTTAGAGTCACTCTGTGTCCCATCTCGAATAACTCACTGAACAGGAAAATAAACAGCTGAGTGGACACAGAAGACTTCAAGTCCTCTGGCCCCAGGTTTTTCAGCACTGCTGAGTGATTTTTGTATGTACAAAATTTCCTTTCACTGCTGACTCGGGCAGTGATGTGTGTTAAGAACCAGCTGAGACTTTGGCACTAAACCCTGAAGAATCTTCTATTATGCTCGAGAAATCCTCTCCCTCTTCCCCAGACAAGCCACAACTTCTCAATTTCCCAACTCTGTTGGTAGGGAAAGTGGAGTTATTAACAAGGAGATGCCTAGTTTTCTGGAAGTAAACCAGAAATTGCTGGAAATCTTCCTTGTGCTTGAAAATCGGTGGGGTTTCGGGTCGTTCAGCTGTTGGTAGCCAGGACTCTGCAGACTTGGGGGGCCTGTTTGAAACGACACCCCCCAAGCTCCCAGAGAGATCCCCTCCTAATACAGTTGGAGTTTGTGGTTCTGGACAAGCCCCTAACTCTGAACTGGAGCATATTCATAACCGCCCCCATCTGTGTAAGGCAGAGAAGGAACAAGGAGTATGAAAACACGGCTTCTGAGAGCTCTGTGAAAGATTCCCATTATCCTGCCCCAGATGGCACCAGCTGTACTCCTGGACCAACACTAAATGACTGTGGCTTGTGCCAAATATGTACTTGAGTGGGTTGTACATGCCCTTTACAAATAGAAGTTGAATGTTAATAGATACTGAATGAAACCCACTGCCAAACCAAACAGAGCCCCTGGATATATCCAGGGCATGCAGGGAAATTACACATTTCAGCGGCGCTCGCTGCAGAATGCGTGCGAAGGATTTCAAAGTGTCCGTGGATTTAATGTGCTCCTCGCTAATTCTCCCTATGCTAATGGCCGTGTGAGGATGCAGGAAGAAGAATGAGGGAAGGTTAAAAGACCGCTGCACTGATATCATGTAAATTCAGGACAGGGTCAGCGTATGGTGTTGTAAACAACATCACATCTCGGAGTACATGGAGTTCTGATCCTTTCAGGTATTCGAGCCTTTGTCTGCTGATATAACGCTTGCCTGTCAGCCCCACGGTCAGAGGCCCAATCTTTTTTTCTTCAGTTGCTGAAAAGGTCCCAGCGCCACATCGGGGCAACACACTGGCTGCCTATTCTCCTTCCCCACGGAACGCAATCACTGGACAACTCTGCTATAATTCACTCCCTGGCCAGCCCTTTGAAAAGGTGGGCTGCCTCAGTGCTGTTAGCCCAGCAAGATAAATCATGTACTCGAAATTAACTTCCATTGAAAGGAAGGGGTGGAAGAAAAGCCGACTGGTCAGGCGGAGCATGCTAAAGAAAAGATGACTAGAGTTGATAAATGTCATTGCGGATAATTTGGGGGCTGTGATTAAGATCTTATCTAGGTAGGAAGTAAATAGAAAAGACTTAATAAAAGTCCTACCCAGGGATCCGTCCTTATGAACTTGTGAAGTTTTAATTTTTTTTTAAGTGAATGTTGAGGAGAGCTCCAGAAAGGTCTTCATTAAAGGGAAAGTTGTTTTCAGGGCGCTGCCCAGAGAGATCTGAAAGGCGCCTGGGTGAAACTGTACGTCTTCCCCCTACTCCTTTTCCTTCTCCAGAGGAGAAAGAAAGCATCTTTGTCTAAAAATTCCTTTAAAAAGTTAAAGAATAAACAACTAGGGGAGAGCTGATGAGGATTTCTGGGTAACAATCATCTGTTTTTTCTCTGCTCTTTTTCTTTCTTTAATGAATGGGCTTTGCTGCCATAAAATTCCCTACAAATAAAATGTAACCTTATCCCCAATATGTGTAAGGGAGAGAACGCAGAGGCCTGTTTGTCCATAAATTCACATACTGTTCGCCCAGAAAGCATAAACTGCCTCCCATTTTTACTGTGCTGGCAAGAATTTGCTTTTAATATATTATTAGCAGTAGTTTGCTTTTTGTTTTTTTTTCCTGGTTCAGCCAATTACTGCAGCAACCTGCAAGCAGTGAGCAGAAAGCAGCAGTAAACTGGTGAACATCTGTGAGGGTGAGTGACAGGGATCCGGAGCCCGGCAGGAATTCCCTGTCCCAGGGAGAGGGAGCCTCCCCTCCTCCCTGCCCTGGCAGTGCTGCCTCTACAGGGAGGGAGCACAGACAGCCCCGGACAGCTGGCCAGATGTTTGCTGTGGAGGGACTCCTGTGAGCTAATGAGAATGCTTAACATTTTATTGAGGAGTGTATCCTGTGATCTCCAACCTCCCTAATCCGAACCTCGGAGGATGCTGAGCTGAGAGGGGTTTCCAGAACCCTTGAAATGCCACCTCCTAAATTCCCCAGGCTTCTTATTTACTTCCTCCACATCTTTTTATTACTTTCCTCGTTGCACAGAACGTATTTCAATACGAAAACTGGGTCATTTGCTTTTAAAAAAAATTAGGGAAAAGAACAGCCAAGGGCACCCAGAGAGGGGATGTGCAGAGCCAGGGGTGCTGTGGTGTTGCCCAGACTGGAGCAAATCAAATTTGCAGAATTTGGGGGATAGAGAATGATTTTGGTGTGTCTCTAACCCCTTTGTATGTCAAAGCACTGCTCTTGCTGGTGCAAAAACAAATGGGCAAAGGCAAGAAGTGTGAGTGGTTTGTCTCGCAGAAAGACTCAGATATTGAGTAAATTATTAGACAGTGGTGAAGGACAAGAGCAGAACCTGCAGTAGCAAAGTGCTGTTGTGCTCTCAGACCTGTAGCTGCAGCAGGGAGGAAGATGTGGGGACAGCCCTGCAGAAAACAAGACGTTTCCAGGCTCAGTTGAAGCTGCTCTTCAATGCAGATGAATTATTCTCTGTGTGCAGGTGTTGGTGTGGACACACCACGTCAGTCCAATAGGTACAACATTAAACCTTCCCACTGCAGCTGTGGGATGCCTGGGACCTGATCCCTCTGCACAGAGGCAGCAGGAACCACTCTGGACTTTGGGAAAGGAAAAGAATAACCAGTGCTGGGAGGCTTTTACGAGAGCTGGCCTGGCTGTCCTCGGAATGCTGGCTGGAAGGGGCAGTCCCTGCAGCTCCCTTTGGAATGAAACCCTTGTTTCAGTGTGGGGCTGAACCACCCTGGCATGGCCTGGGGAAAACTGCCCTGCTTGGATTTATTGCAAGACCCTGCAATAACAAAACTTGGGAAGTTCCGATCCACGAAGTTGTTTGCTGTGTGTTTGTGAGTTCCGTGGGTTCTGTTTGTGGATTCACTGGTTACAGCCACGAGCCAAAGTTTAGGGTTTAGTGCTTTAACAAGAGGAATGTCTGCCCTGGGGAACTGGTCAGGCACTGCTCCTGTCACTGTGAGCCACCAGGGACTCTGCTGCTGGAATAAGGGTTATCTGCATGGAAAAAATAATCATAAACCAGCTCTAAATGCTGGCCATCAGGTGACAGACAGATGCTGCTCTCATGCTGCTTTTTATGTTTGTAAGTGTGAAAATACCAATGGCTATGATAAAAATTTCAGTGCCAGCTAACTCCCATTTATAGAGCTGATAGTGGGTGATGAAGTAGATGGAAATGATTACAGAGAACTTCCAACAGATTTTTTTTTTTTTTTAAGATTTTTGCTACGAGATGCAAACAGCTCTTAGAGGTAAAAAAGAAAAGTTTGCAATGCAAGAAACACATAATTTAACGTGGGGTTTATATTTCTGAGCATTCCCTGCAAACTGCTCCATTTTCACAACTGTCCAGGAATTTCTGTTTTTCCTTCTAAGAGTTTGGGCAGTTGGTTACTGAGCTATTTCTCTCAGGTGTCCTCACTGCTGCAGTCACCTGCCAGCCTTCTGCTGGCCTTTGTCTTATGTTTGCTGTATAAAGTTGAATGTTTTTTTAGGAATTTCTCCACTGAAATCCAGCTTCAAATACAAAACCCATCCCCATTCATAACATACTTTGAGTTTGATTCAGGAATGCTTTTCAAGCTCTCAGCATCATCATTTTCCAGTGATTTCATCAGTGTGTCAAAATCTCCCTTGTTAATGACTCTGAGAAAACTGGGCACCCAATAAACTCGGTGTCAGGTAAAGAATACAGTGAGGATTGGGAAGTGACAGATAAAGCAAATATCCTGCTCCTAAACAAACACAGCAGGACAGGAGAAGATGACAAATGACGGGACTGTGTCAGCTTGGAAACAGATTGGACTAATGGCACGCTGGACTTTGCACTCCGGGGGATCGATACGGCATCGGGAGAGAGCTGAGGCCTCGTCCTGGGTGTGCAGGGCAGGAGGGAGATGAGCTGGCAGTGTGTGCTGGGGGTCAGCAGTGTGTGCTGGGGGGCAGCAGTGTGTGTTGGGGGTCAGCAGTGTGTGCTGGGGGTCAGCAGTGTGTGTTGGGGGTCAGCAGTGTGTGTTGGGGGTCAGCAGTGTGTGCTGGGGGGCAGCAGTGTGTGTTGGGGGTCAGCAGTGTGTGTTGGGGTCAGCAGTGTGTGTTGGGGTCAGCAGTGTGTGTTGGGGGTCAGCAGA
>JAWWLV010000061.1:4408755-4458312 GCA_035041135.1 Platyrinchus mystaceus | reverse complement strand
AGTGTGTGCTGGGGGGCAGCAGTGTGTGTTGGGGGGGCAGCAGTGTGTGTTGGGGGGCAGCACTGGCTCAGGCCGTGGGTAAAGCCCAGCAGGGGCCTGGGGAGCAGTTCTGGGCACCGGGATCCCCCTGGGCTGGGGGGGATCCCCTTCCCCTGGGAGCCTTTCCCTCGGTGCTGGCAGAGTCTGTGTCTTTGGGGAGTTTTTGGCACTTCTGAGGAGTTATGAAAACAATATTTAAAAAATGGTTTGTTTCTGGGACTCGGAGGGAAGCTGTGCACATAAACAGAATACATTTATTTTTTTTCCTATGTTTGTGCCCTTCTGTTCCCCCAACCCCCAGCTGGTGTAAACGGGGTTCACCCCACGTGGAGCTCAGGAAAACTGGTGAGATGGGAGTTTTCTGTGCCATTTCAGCTGTGTGATGCAGAAATGTGGCACTTCTTGAGTAAAAATAGGTGTTTACACACACATGGGAAAAAAATAGCTGGCAGTTTTCTGGGATCAGGCAGATCCTGTCAGTGTGTTTGGTTTCAGACAGAGGGTGCAATGCCAAGCTCAGACAAGTGGGATGTCCCAGAACCCTCATTCTGGCAGAATTCCTGTCACCTGGGCTTTGCAGGGACTGCACAGCCCCTTCCCCAGGCCCCAAAAGAGCCAGAACCAACCCCAGGGGGGGCTTGGCCGTGGCTCCACTGCCTGGGGGGGACACTGAACCCAGGATGGGCAGGTTTTTCCTCTGCACCAGCAGCAGGGAGATGTGATGGAAGGCGTTGGGAACCTGAAAGTTTCCTGAAGGGCGTTTTGGATGTTCAGACAGGAGAGGGTGGTCAGGCCTTGGCAGGTGCTGCCCAGGGAGGTTTGGAGTGCCCACCCCTGGAGGTGTCCAGGGAAGGATGGATGTGGCACTCAGTGCTCTGGGCTGGGGGACAAGGTGGGGATGGGGCACAGGGGGGATCCATGGGCTGGGAGGGCTTTTCCAGCCTCAGGGATCCTGGGATTTGGAGAAATGCACCTTCCTGTGGTTGTGAGTTCCCCCTTCCCTCCCGAGTGCTCCAAAGGGTTTAACTGTCTCCTGACAAATTGCCCTCTCTGTAGTAACTGTTAGTTGTCTACCTGAGCTAATAAGATTAACCTCATATGGAATATGGAAAAAAAAATTCCCAACACGTGCTTTTAGATTTATATGCTAATGAGGAGGAGCAGGAAATGAATGCTGAGGAGGGAGGCAAGGTGGGAATGCTTTCACTTGATCCAGAAAACAAAGAATTCACAAACTTCAGTGTGACTCGAGAGACCCTGTCCTATGGATCCCACTGAAGGGCTCACATGGAATCAGTGGGACTGCTCCTGTGAGTGAGGGTTTGTAGGATCAGCCTTGAAAATGTGTATTTTTAACTTGGAAAGGTCAGGTTCAGAACCCAGGAGATCCCTCTACTGCTTGTGCTTTTCCAAGGTGTTTATTCAGCTTTAAAGTCTCTTCAGAAGGAGAAGGAAAGAAAGCCTCTGGTGTGCCTATCGGTTTCTCTGTTGATATTTCTCTCTACCCATTTGATATTTTAGATAAATAGGAATTATCTAATCTGAAGGAACTCTTTGGAAGGCACAGCGAGTATTTTTTATTTGAGCCTAACAAGCTGCTATTTCAGAAATTTTATATATACATATATATATGTATAACTATGCTATGGAAAGGCGGGATTTATGTGAAGGCCATAGAATAAAAAAAGCAAATTAAATTCCAAGCAAAATACATAGAAATAAGTCATGGAGAAATTTAGCTATGAACAACGTAAATATTTTTAATGGTGTAGTATTTAATTAAAATCAAGTACTCTCAGTTGGCACAGGGGCACTAAAATGCACACGAGTTGCCATAACCGATGTGGACACTTTATAAAATAAAACAATTTAAAAATAAATGCATTTAGGAAAGGTTGATTCTCACAACATGTGCAGCCCCTGAGCTACACGTGGTGCAATGCAGGAGAAATGGGGAAGGCTGGGATTTCATTCCTACCTGTGCCATCCCATAAGGGAAGATCCTTCCCAATCCAGCCCCTCTGCTCCCTATCCCTGCCTGCCCACCTTGCCACAGGGGATGCCCCTGTTGTCTTCCTACCAATAACACATTCCAAGGGCAATAAGGAAGCTGCAAGGTAATTGCTAAGGCATAGGAGTCATTATGGAGCTGGAATTTGCTGCTTAAATACTTTTTGGATTGACATCCTCTCCCCTCTTTCCAGAGAGGGAATGCTCTTGTACCTTTATTGCTGGATGCAAGGAGGTTAAGGAAGAGAGTTGCCAGTTAAGGATCTCTGCTCTGTGGGGGCTGACCTGGCTTAAAATCAGGTTTTGGGGGTGAACTGGGGGAGGGGGAGCAGGCAGAGAGAAGTTTAGTCTCAGTATTGTCTGGCTGGCTTGGTTACTGCCATGATCTCACTGCTTCTGGTTGTCAGACTGGACTAAAATCATAGAAATGATTTGCTGAGAGTGAGAAAGTGAAGCCATTTCACATATATTTCAAATATTGCCTCTGTTTTCCTGAATTTTCTATAACACCAGCAATTTAAACCAACCAACAAGCAGAAATCTCTCACTTATTAGCTTTCCTCTCTTTTTTTCTGCTGTAATTTATGCATGATGTTTGCTCAAAGAAACTGGAGGCAAAAGGAGTGTTTCACATTTATTTTGGCTTGTCTTCCCTTGTAACACAGTTACTTGGGCCAGAGAAATTGCTCCTCAGATGGGTGGTGGGGCAGGGGCAAGCTCGGAGAATCCCAAAAAACGCTCCCATCTCTTTCCTGCTCGACCTCAAAAATAAATGCACTGCTCAATAATAAATGCACTGATCAGAATGGGTTGCTGCATAAAATAAATTAGAGCTAATTCCCCACTCAGGTGTCTCAAAGGAATCTACTAATTTTGTGTTCCTTAAGAAAACGAGACAGCTTGGATGTGGCTGAGACCAAAGGATTCCTCACCTGTGCAGCAGGAGGGCTGTGGGTGCCCGGGGGTGCATTGCAGGAAACAGGGACAGTTTGCGTTTCCAGGAGGATTTTGTGGAAACCAGGAGCTCTGGCAGGGCCGGGATGCAGGCTGGGAGCTCTCCATGGCATCGCCGGCTGCAGCAGGGAGTCACCAGCCAGCTGTGCGGGGGGAAAGTGTGTGCGCCGTGCTTGACAAGGAAAAATGCCTTGAATGCGCCACAGTCATTTGTCTTTATTGTGGCCCTAATTTGAATGAAAACACGCGTAATGGAGGACACGGGTTAGGAAAACTGCTCACACTGGCAGAGAAGTCTCTCAGAGGGACAAACTCGGGGTGTGATGCCCGGCCTGGCTCCTCTCTGCCCCGGGCGGAGCTCGCAGCGATGCCGCGGGTTTATCGGGGCAGAACATCCGCGATTCCCCCGCCCCCCGAGCTCCCCCCGTGAATCCAGGCAGAAACACATCGATTCCATGCTGTGCCGGTGGGACAGGCCCTGCTCTCAGAGAGCTCTCGCTGTTCCCTTTTATGAGCAGCCCCAGACGGGGTCTTGTCCCGCTCCGCGTCCTCCTCGGCCCCAGCCCGAGCTGCTCGTCAGGGCGAGACAGACGCGCTAAATAAAGTGCCATCAGGCCACTCAGTGGTGGCCCATTGTGCTGCCATACGGGTGAGCTGGGGATGGGTTTGTCCCCTCTGGAATCCTCTTTAATTATCTTTCATATGATTCCAGCTCGAAATGATATTTCAATCGAAGGGGACTCGGCGGACAATTACCGGCTTCAGCCTCTTTGTAAATATTCATGTGCTGATTTGTTCGGATGGGGAAGAAGTGGGAAGAATCTGACGATTTTAAATGTAAATATTACGAGTTTGGGTGGGGTAGAACTAGAACTGAAAGCCACCTCCTTTCAAAGACGTGTTTTAGGGTTAGTTTTTTCCTTCCTTCCTTTTAACTATTTTTAATGCCACTAATGTGAAGTGCAACTATTTGACCAAACATTCAACAAGTGAAGGGCTCTGAAGATCTGCTGCAAAAGTTGTCAGATGGCAAAAATTTTCTTGTAATCAAAAACCAGCTGCCCCATCTCCCCCTTTCTCCCTCTCCCCCCTCCCCCTTTTCTCCCTGTCTTCCAATATAGATGTTAATATTTTATTCTGTATCAAAGAAGCTGCTACATGGCTCCTCATGGTCTTGGAAGCTGGTTTGGGAATTCTTTTATTTCTCGTGACCAAGTGGAGGTACCTGAATGAGGCTGCAGCTTTTGCCTCCCAAATTCTGCTCGACCCTTTCCCTTCTCCCTCCCAGTTTACCCATCTCCTTCATGAACCCGGGTGGTCCCTGCCCAGTACAGACCTGTGGAAGCCCTGGGGTCTTCTCTCCCCCAGATGTTAAATTCCCTTGGGATGGAAACTTGGCAGGTTTGTGTAGGTGGTGTCTGAAGACCAAGGCATTAATTCACCTACCTAAAGGTGCTCTGTGCAATCAAACCCCTCCCAACCCTTCAAGAGCTTTTAATAGCAGGCTTCTGCTTCCCAGAGGGGTCTGGGGAAAACAGAAATACTTTTAAGTCAGATTCTAGTTAAAAGAAATTCCCAACACACCAAACCCAAAATAATTAAAAAGATGGATACAGTCTGGTCTGGACCTCTTGTTTATTCAGTATTATTTAAGTTCGCAAATATTCAGTTTCCCTTTTCCATCATCAACACCCCTCCCATGGGATATGAGTTACCACCAGTTTCATTCTTGTGAAGCCTCATTACTGTCACCAGTTGTTCACTTCGATTTATGGGCTTAAATTACCAGAGACTGGGACAAGTGTAAATATCTTTGGGTGCCCTTGGAGGGCCCATCCTCGCTCCAAACTTCTGCAGTAAACAAGAGCTGGGACAGTCAGGAGGCTGCAAGTGGCTTTGGGTCTTCAAGTAACTCCCTCAAAACCTCCTTGGCAGCAGACAGAACCCAGGGTGAGCCGTGGGATGGTACCAGCTGCAATAACAGAGGGCAGAAACAGGGGAAACCTAATGCTGAATTCCTAAGGGAAGCAGGTTGGGTGGGTGATGGAGGAGTGCTCACTCCTCACTCGAGTTTGCAGCACCAGGACTGCTCTGAATTACCCAAAGCACTCGTGGGACAGGTGGGCAGGGCAGGAGGACGTGTTAATCCAGCAAGACATCAAAATGTGTGTTTGCAGAGTGCTCACACACGTGTGGCACATAAAGAAACCAGGGCCTGAGCAGCAGGACTGCACCCTGAGTCTGAGTTTGCATTTACGCCCGAGCACTGCAGAGAAAAAAAGGCCGAAGGACAAATGGGATTTTGTGCTACAAAGTACTTCTGGTACCAGATAACACAGATTTTTGTTGCACCTATCTTTAATCTGTTTTGAAGCTTTGAAATTGTGCCCTGTTAGGCAATGGCAAACTGCAAACGTTCATTAAAAACAAAACAAGCCAACGACGAGCAATAGGGAAAAAAGTGCCTTGATAGGGAACAAAAACATTTTTGTTGAGGCCTAATAGAAGTTTGAGCTTTGTCCTAAAGCTCTCCCCAGCCTGCAGTGCCTCTCGCTTATTGAATAAGTGAAATGAAGCCCTTGGCGAGAGTGAGTAAGTGTGGGACAAAGGGCAGCAGTGAAAAATGAACACAGTTTCCAAATGCAGAGAAACAGATGTGAATCTGCAGCGGGGGAAAAGGAGGAAGGGAAGCCCGTCAGAGCCACCACGGCACGGGCAGGGCTTAAAGCTGCAAAGCTCTTTGCTCGCCGCGTTTCCAGCACCACCCAGTCCGTCACGGGCTCGTCCTCCCCGTGATCTCCGTGCGAGGGGCAGAGGGGCCGCGGCCCAAAGCGGGGGGAGCGGCCGGGATTCTTGGGGAGCGGCATCAAAAGAGCCGGGGCAGGGCTGGGGGAAGGAGAAGGTGGGTGCTTATTAAGGCCTGCTAATGTTGGTGATGTATTGAGTGAAACATCATGAAAAATGAAAGCAAATCCTCCTTATAATCTTGACAGAACAAAAGGCTTTCAGTTAAAATAGAAAACTGCTACGGCGGCATATATCAAACATAGCTCCTATATTAAATGTGCATGTGGTAGAATATGGATCACATTATGAGAAATGTTGTTTGGCTCTTTCTTTGCCTTCGACAAGCACCTAAAGCTCTTGCTTGGGAAACATTTGGACAGTGCACTGCTTTCTGTTGGTAAAATTAGATTTTCTTGTGTTTTGTAATTGCGAGGGATTTGCCCATCTGCACTTGGAAGAGAAAAAAAATTTGCTCATCAGTCATTAAGTACAAGGTTTACATGTCTGGCCTGAGTGAAAGTAGCTGGACTTCTCATTCATCTTTTCCTGACAGGATAAACTCAATATATTTAAGCAGTTATTCTTCTTTTTTAAAATCCCACCTTTTATAACCACTTAATGGTACCAAATTTATCTGATGACTCCCTTTCTTTGAGCACAACTTCCCCAATTCTAATTGCTGCTGCCTTTTGTCCTAAGAATAATAAAATATAAGCCAGAGTTGGCACAGGAGCCAAGTGCCCCCTCGCAAAAGTCAAGTGCTTGCAGGGCAGATCCAGCTCTCCCAGTTCCTCCTCGGATTCCAGTAGCTCTGCAACAGCAGTTGCTCCCTTTAATGCATTTAATTTGTCACAACTGGAGAAAAAGTCTTAGAAACACTTCTCTCCTCAGATGTGAGCGTGTTCCTCTGGCTCATCTCGCCCGGTGCCGTCGTCGTCATCTTGGCAGGGAGGGGAATTCATGTATTAGTTTAGGGCTCAAGCAACATAAACAAAACTCAAGTGGCTGGAGGGTAAAAAAGGATCATTATGTGAGGGGAAAAAAATTAAACATCTTGACTCAACAAATGCTCCAGTCCTGTCTTATACCAGACTGTCTGTGTGCCAAGTTACAAAAAAGTCATCTGACTTCGGGGGGCGGGAGGGGGAGAAAGGGAAGCAGGGGTTGTGTTTCCATGTGCAGAAACATAATACAGGGGAAAAGTGGGAAGGATTTTTCTAAATACAATTTTTTTCCTGCTCTTCTTTTTTTTTTTTTTTTTCCCCCTTTTATGTCTTTAAAAGGGTTTCACTTTAAATATAGTTGTGCCAAATGGAAATAAGTGTTGAAAAGGAAGTTTATGCTCTTTAGGACAGTGGGGGAAATGAACCCAAAACTGGGGATTTCTCTGCCTGCCCAAGGAGGGGCTGTCACGTGTTGGTCCGTCTTCTAGAAAGAAACCATGACAGATTGGAGGGAAAAGATTTCTCTATCCATCTTGTTATGTCACCTCTTATAAATCAACATATCTTAATTAATTACATTCTTTTCATACCAAGACTTTAAAATTGATGAGGGTGTGCCAGTGTGTATTTATTGCTCATTAGCTGCATGACTCTACAGTTTCTGTCCTCTATTCCCACATGTTTCAGAACTCCTCAGCACACTGTGGACATCTCATTTTACTGGCTGCAGGGATAATTGTCTCCGTCACGGTGACTTAATTGTGCTGCCATCCTGCAGCAGACCCAGGACACGCAGAGAATTTGTGTGTGTGTGCATTTTTACCTGCCACATGTGTGCACATCAATATCTGCACCTTAATGGACATACACAGGGACCTCAGATTAATTCCTCTTAGGGACAACAGAGTGTTTGAGATCACAGATCGAGTGGTTTTCTCATTTATAAATGAAGTTCTAAGTCATCAGCCCAAGGGTTAATGCTGTGTGATATCAGAAATAGCCATCAGACAACCCTGTCGTGCAGGAGGTCACATATTAAATATTTCTGACTCTCTGATGTGCCAAAATTTCCTCGAGAAAGAAGTGGAAATGAAGCTGAAATGGGCCTTTTAATTTTGCTGACAACTGGGCACGTTTGCCAGGAGCTGCAGCCTGAAGTGCAGAGGTTGATTTGAGCAATAAAACGAGGCAGAGGGTAAAGGGGAAGGATCTGCAATGGGTTCTGCTGGTCACAGAGGGACAGGAACATCTCGGGCTGTGGGTACAGCTCAGTGCAGAGCTTATCCTGGCTCCCTCCTTCCTTGGCTGTGTGAAGAGCAGGATCCATCCCTGCCAGAGCCACAGGGAAATGGTTAGGGGACAGCAGGGAGACCTTCCCAGACTGCAGGCAGCACAGGGAAGGAGCATCCAGATGGAAAGTGTCAGTGCTAGTGAGGGCACTGCTGCTGCTGCTGCCTGAAAAGGGACAGAGTAAGGAATGGAGGGAAAGATGGATTATACTGCATAGCAGAGGGGGAGAGAATGAAAAAGGAGTGGGGAAGGGGTGTGTGAGAGGAGCTGGGCTGGAGAAGCCTGGCTGCACAGTGGGCCACAAACAACTGCTCCTGGAAAAATAACCCAGTTTACAAAACTTGTTTTAAATTTACCGATGGACAAAGTCGAAATCTTTCAGCATTTGCCTTAAAATCCAGGCAGATTTGGTCTCCAAAATACTTACTGAGTAGGGCAAGTGCTTGGGATGAAGGTAGGGGTTCAGGTTTCTGTCTGCTTAATCTGGAGCTCAGATTTAAACCTGGGTCTCCCTCAGCCTGTCACCCCCCAAAAGCAGCCCCACGTGGGCAGGTGTAATGGTCCTGGGGCAATTCCCTGGCACAGGGAGAGCACTGGGGGAGTGTTTCCCATCCTGACAGTATTTACCTGCAGTGAGAGGGACATTCCTGTTCTCCCCAGCACATTTTCAGGTGTTTTGAGGTGAAGCTGTGGTTTGGACCTCAGTTTTCTTATGAAACAAATGCTGTTAACATATGGTTTATACCTACTCCTATTCTTTCTAGGATGTGAGTTATTTTTATTGTGCTACTGGATTTTTTTGATACATCTTTGTGTGCAGAATTCTTCCCTCAGCTTACTGGCAGTTTCTTTAAATGGTATAAAAATAAAGACTGAAAGAAGAGTTGAATCGGGGCACATCCAGTACAATCACACTTGGTTTAGTTATTTTGTTCTGACTCTGCTTCAGTGAAGATCTCGGTCTGGTCTAGCAAGTTGTTCATGGTTTTATACTTCACTCAGACTTGTCCTGGTTTGCAACATTATACAGTTTATGTATTTGGGGTATAAATGACAATATTTTCCATGTGTTACAACTGTGACTCTTCAGCTGTAATGTGGGCCATGCAGATATTGATGTGTTAAGGATGCCAAGATCTCTGTGCTGTCTGTAATCATTATTCCTGAGAGGCAGGGAAAGCAAAGCTATTTTCTTGCTTTCCTTCCTTTCTTGTTTGTGACATGAATGATGTGGCTGTTCGGTAACAGGGAAGATCAGTGTGTTTTTAGGTGGTCTCACATCAAGAGCGAGATTCCTAAGGGCAGTTCTCAGGGTCTGGAAGTGCTTGTAGGGCAGAGTTTTAACTTGACCTCTCCTAACTAATGATCATGTTTTGCTCTCAGGGCTGAATAGAGCAGCCACTGTGATCCTGGGACCCTGTACCTGCCCCTGAGCTGGGCCTTTTGTTGCAAGATAAGGTGGTAACATTAAGAAGGGACGAATTCAGTCCTATTCTGCCTACTTAAAAAGCAGTGATAAAAGCAGCCGTGAAAAGAGCTGAGCTGGGGCAGAGGTGTGTGGCTGAAGCCCCGGTGCTCTGGGGCTGCAGTGCTTGGTGGCTCAGGGGGAACCATGTCCCCACTCCCAGCAGTGGGAGTGCAGGGTCTTTGCAGACCTTTCCACCCCCTTCCAGCAGCCCAGGTTGCTCCAATCCCCATCCGACCCGGCCTTGGACACTTCCAGGGATGGGGCAGCCACAGCTCCTCTGGGCACAGAAATTCCTCACACGCCCCCTCCTCTGCTGGGAAGGGGCCCCGTGCGTTCCACGCTGCTGGATCCAGCTTTTCCATGCCGGGAGTGGGGATTGAAACCCCGGTGGGATGAGGGCACAGCTCCGGGCAGCCACGGCCCCTCACCCAGCAGCTCAGCGGGGAAATTCCTCCCGGAAAAACAGAGCGTGGACACAGGAACCCCTGGGCTGGAGCCACATGTTGTGCTGAGAACACCCCGGGGATGGGGATGGGGATGGGGCTGTGCGGGGCGGTGGGACCGGGGGATGCTGCGGCTCTCCCCGCGCGTTGCGCCCGTTTTGGGGGGGCTGCCCGGGGGCTGGGATGCCGCTCTGCCCCGCAGTACCCCAGTGCCGCCCGTTTTGGGGGGCCTGCCCGGGGGCTGGGATGCCGCTCTGCCCCGCGGTACCCCAGTGCCGCCCGCGGGAGGCGCAGCGCCAGCGCCCGCAGCCGCCTAATTCAGTAAGTGCTGGGTGCCCGCTTTGTTTGTGTGGAGCTCGCAGCCCTATTGATGTCAAGCAGGCTGTTAAAAAGCATAATGACATGGCATTAGAGACCCCGAGAGCAATTAACAGGCTGCTTAATTAGCAAAAGGAATTAGAATTTGAGTGGCTGATCTTTGCTTAAAGACTTGTAAAAAAGCTGGAGCAGTTATCTGATTATGCATTGATCGCACGGCTAACCCTGTCCTTGGGTAATTCTCGGCCCTCCATTGTGGGCTGTGAATATACAACTGTTTAAATATTCTGACCTGCCCCGAGGAGCTGGAGGGGAGCAGCGCTCGGGGGGCTGGGGGTGGCGGCCGGGGGTCCCCGCCTGGGCAGGGGCTGCGCAGGACCCGGGGATGGGTCCCCAGCCTGGGCACGAGGCTTGGCCTGGGCCATGCCAGTAGGGTGTCCTGGCACTCAGGAGGGCCAGAAAAGTGCCCAAAGAACAGCTGCAAAGATGGTGAAGGGACTAGAGGAGCCACACGAGGAGTGGCTGAGGTCACTTGGTTTGTTCAGCTGGAGAGAGGAGACTGAGGTCAGACCTCATCTGCAGCCTCTTCAGGAGGGGCAGCTCCGACCTCTGCTCTGTGTGAGCTCTGACAGCACCCAGGGAATGGCTGGAGCTGTGTCAGGGCAGGGTCAGGTTGGATCTCAGGAAAAGATTCTTCCCCCAGAGGGTGGTGGGCACTGCCCAGGCTCCCCAGGGCAGTGGGCACAGCCCCAAGGCTGCCAGAGCTCCAGGAGGGTTTGGACAACGCTCTGAGGGACTGGGTGGGATCGTTGGGGTGTCTGTGCAGTGCCAGGGGTTGGACTGATGATCCTTGTGGGTCCTTTCCAGCCCAGCATACTCCATGGTTCCATGTCTGGGCAGTAGCTGTGCCAGGTGTGTGGCCGGGTGGCACCCGGGTGGCACTGCCACCAGCCCTGGGGCTCAGGGCTGTCCCTCTCCCGTGTCTGCCCAAGGGCCTGGGCCTGCTGCCCACGGGCACTCGAGGCCCCTGTGGGAGGGGAAGGGGCTGTCCTGGGATGAGGGGAATGCTGTGCTGCAGAGGGAATGAGGCGGCCAAAGCGAGTTCCCCTGCAGGGCTGAGCTCAGGGCAGGTGGGGACACAGTCCCAAAGGTGCTGCTGCATCCCAAAGGTGCTGCTGCATCCCAAAGGTGCTGCTGCACCCCAAAGGTGCTGCTCCATCCCAAAGGTGCTGCTCCATCCCAAAGGTGCTGCTCCACCCCAAAGGTGCTGCTCCACCCCACCTCCCCCCACGTCCCTGCTCAGCTGTTGGCAGCCAGGGGAGCCCCCGTGATTGATTTTTACCCAAACACACACACACTGGATGGTTTGTTCTGCCTGCCTGGGGTTTCATTTGCTCCAAGTGTGTTATGACACTCTCGAGTAATCGGGGATGGCAGTCGGGGCGGGAGCAGAGGGGGCTGGGAAGGGGACAAGTGTGGGCATCGCAAAGGGATGGGGTTTATTTTCGGTGGACTGTGCAACAAAATAAACATGTTTAAAGAAAGCAGGCTCTAAACCCTCCGAGCTGCTGTGTGAGAGCATTTCAGTGGGTGCTGGGGAAGGTCAGAGTCGGTGATCACAGAATTTCTCTGGCTGTAACAGGGATGTGACACTTACTTGACCTTGCTGTGCTTTTGGCAGGTGGTTCCCTATTACTGTGTGGCCCAGAGTTATTAAAAAATCCATTAACGCTTGTGTTTGTACTTGCCAGAAGTCCACCTTCCCCAAATTTTTTTTTGCACACTTTTTATTTTATATTCTCTTCTTTGCTACATTTAATTTTGGTTTATCAGAAAGATATTTATCTTTTCTTGATGCAGCAAATGCATATCTTTTTTTCTGGACCTGTGAGGGTGAGAGGGAATTAACCTTTACAGGGCAGGGAATTCTGCTGTGGCCAGTATAGTTTTCATTGTTTTACTTGCAGAAGTTTTGTTTGACCCAAGCATGATTGTGTTTAGTTCCTGTCGATTTTATTTTGGAAATGTTAGTTCTAAACATAACCACCCAGTCACTAAAAGGCCACTATTGTTTATTGTTTTCCTTTTAATAATCTTATTTTTTCCTGTCTTCTGGATGGCTAGAAAGAGAAGAAAAATCACCCCTATGCCCACAACTTAGTGGATGCAAAACATCTATAGCTGTTTTTTCACTATGGATACTGTCTGGGACTTGTGCTGTGGAATCTTCTTCCAGTGATCCAAGTTCTAGTGAGAGGCTGATTAGCTTTTAATGCTCTGAAATGAGTAGACTGCCATTTGGGTTACAGTAAACCTCTGCTTCCAGGGAAATTATTCTGTAGGGAAATATTTATTACTTCACTATGAGTTAGTATGAGAGAGATCAAATATGTGTTGTATTTCATGTTGTATTTCATGCCATAGAATTCACTGAAATATTGGAGAATATTATCAGACTTCATCTGCTGCCCCTCAGCTCACTGACCTCTCAGGTTCCCTCCTCTCACACGTTTCCTGCTCAATGCAGCATTGTGGGGTTTTTGCAGTTGCGTGGTTTGGGTTTTTTGTTGTCACTGGGGGTTTTTGCCGCCTTTATTTTCTCTCCTGAGAGGTACAAGTCCCTAAAATAGAAAGAGGAGGGAACTGCCTGCCTGCACTGGAGCTTTTTCATGTCAGGAGGGTGTGTGATGCCAGGGAAATTTCGAAGCTGACATTCCAAGGTCCTGATCCCCCATCAGCCCCACCAGGCAGAGCCCTGCACTGGGATTTAACTGGGATTGCTCGTGTCTTCAGGGATCTGTCCAGACGGGCACCAGGCTGCTATCAGAGAGAAGCCTGTGTTGCATACAAGCATTTCCCTCATCTTTCTCCTTTAATGACATATTTCTCCAAGAAAAACGCTGAATCTTTTCCAATAACTGCTAAAGTGTATTTGAAATAAAAATCTCATTCCCCCAGAGACTTTCCTCACTGATAAATGGACTATTATGCTGTTCAGCCAAAGGAGATATTCATATCTTCCCAAAATTGAAAGAACATATTAATAACTGATCTTGTGTCTTAAACAAATTCCATATTAAGTTGGATAAAACATATTTTTAAGGAAAGGAAATGACAACAAGCCCACATTTGATATGCATCACTGGGTGAATAAGAGTGTAAAGTTATGCCTGTGTTTAAATGTTTGTGGGATGAAAAATGAATTGCTTCAGGTTTCCTCTTGCTAAAATTCTGTGGAACTTTTGACCTTCCCAAAGCCTTTACCCCAAAGTTAAGGAGAAATTTTGATAAAGCTTTTCATAAAGGTTGTTTCCAGTCATCAGGATCGGGTTGACTGTGAGAAGGAGAAGCAAACAGCCAGCCTGACTGAGGGCAGGGTTAGGTGGGATGCTGGGGAGAAATCCTTCCCTAGGAGGGTGGGGAGGCCCTGGCACAGGATGCCCAGAGAAGCTGTGGCTGCCCCATCCCTGGAAGTGTCCAAGGCCAGGTTGGAGCAACCTGGGATAGTGGAAGCTGTCCCTGCCCATGGCAGGGGATGGGACTGGGTGATCTTCAAGGTCCCTTCCAACCCAACCATTCTGGGATTCACTGTGGTGTTCCTTCACTCAGGTGTTTTGTTTGTTTGTTGGTTCTTTTCAGGAACGGTGGCCCACACACTTTGTGCTCTCTGGGGGAGCAGAGAGGAAAAAGGGAGTAAAATTCCAAACAGTGCAAGTTCAGGGCCAGGAGGGAGGGAATTTAAATTGAGTTGGTGGAGTCATACCGTTTTGGGTAATCTTGACCTAATTAGTCTAATGGAACATAGTCCAGCACTAAGCATCTGTGCTCAGATTTTTCAAGAAGTAAAGATTAAATTTAAAGAGATTAGACAACCCCTTTCCCCCCCGCTCCCTCTGCAAGATATTAGCTGTTCAAAAATGACAAAAATGTTCCTAAGCCTCTCTGAAGGAAGGGTGACCAAACAGGCTGCCTTTTGTTCAGCCAGGAGGTTGCTGGTGAGCCCTGGAGAGGTGGTGTCCGGTCACCGTGTGCGGGACCCAGGAACACGACTTATCCATCGCCAGTAAAGCGAATCAGGCCGGGAATTAGCAGGGGGATTAAACCTCGGAGTTGCCAGTGCAGCAGTGAAAACACTGACCACCCACCAGGTCTGCTGGAGATACACACGTTTGTAAAAGGTTTCTCTAAGTGGGAGCTCAAACTGGGACAAGGATCTTCCCGGAGCTGCTGGAACGGAGCCTCGCGCTCCTTGTGGCGGCCCCGACCTGCTGGGGAGGGGTGGGGAACAGATGCCTCTGCCTTTGAGCAGCACTTTGGCTTCTGGGTGTTCCTGTGACCTCTGAAAATGAATTCAGGCTCCTAAATCTTACCCTTAGGTAAGACCTTCAGCCGAGCTGAGAGAGCTGGGGATGCTCAGCGTGGAGAAGAGAAGGTTTCAGGGAGACCTTGCTGAGGCCTTCCAGTACCTGAAAGGGGCTTGGAAAAGGAAGGAGAGGGACTTGTTACATGGGCAGACAGTGACAGGACAAGGGACAATGGTTTCACACTGCCAGAGGGCAGGGTTAGATGGGATATTGGGAAGAAATTCTCCCCTGAGAGGGTCGTGGCACAGGCTGCCCAGAGCAGCTGTGGCTGCCCCATCCCTGGAAGTGTCCAAGGCCAGGTTGGACAGGGCTTGGAGCAACCTGGGACAGTGGAAGGTGTCTCTGTGGAGGGTTGGAACTGGATGGGCTTTAAAGGTCCCTCTCAGCCCAAACCTTCTGTGATTTTTCATGGTGGGCACATGCAAATGGGAAATGTTTTAAGCATCTTCACCAGGAAGGGAGTCAAGGTGCTGATTGTGCATGAGGTGCCTGTTTGCTGCCCTGTGTGTAATCAGGTCTTACTGAGATGGTCAGTTTTAATCTGTGAATGTTTCCTTGAAGGGGACAAAAGCTCCTCATGAATATGCAGCACTGTGGGGACTTCAAATGGTGACCACAGTTCTGAGTCCGTGGAGGTCACGCACAGGCCACTGGCCTAAGTTTTCCTTCTGGCCCTGGCTGGTGGTCTGTGTGAGACCTGTGGACCCAGAATATAGCAGGATGTGTCAAACCTGATTTAGAGATGCTGGGTGGATTTTGCCATTGAAACTGGGAGCAACAATCAGATTTTCTAATAGTATTCCTGAATGAATTCTCGTATTGCCTGTCTGTGTTCAGGCATTAGAGCCTCAAATCATCCCGGCCAATGCCAATATGGATTTTTTTTAAAATTATGGCAATTTTCATAGATTTATCTTGCTTGGTTTGTTTCTTTAGGGTTGGCATTAAACAGCATCCCTGTCTGAGAATCACTGGTAATTATAGGGGTCATATTGCCTGATGAGAAACAGGTATTTCCATATTATCTACAAATCCCTCAAAGAGCTGAAGCCCACAACTGCAGAGCAGCTCTTTTGCTGTCAAACTTCAGCAGAAATAATAAGATGGAAACCAGCTACCTAAACCTTCCTTTTACCTGTTGGTTAAAAATAGGGTTGATTTTCTTTTCCCTGAGAGCAGAAGTATTTCTAAGCATTTTACCTTTATGTGGTGCCACTCACTGCTCTGTCTCTGATGATCTTCAGACCTTGGCAAGGGGAAAGTGCAGCAGTCTTGGCTACAAACTTAGTTTTCTACTCATTTTCTTTCTCTGTTTTGTTTTCTATGATTTGAAATTTCAACTATTTAGAGAGATTGAAATTCTAAAAATCACAGTTTACAATAGAAAATCTCAGGTGTGCTTTATACCTGTCCCTCATGATCCTCTCCCTGCAAAAATATTGGTGCTTTGCTGATCCTGAAAGTCTGGGATATGATGTCTGTCACAGCCTCCCAAAAATATATATGGGAGTGGAGTGTGCTGTGAGGCTGTGCTGGCCAGGGAAAGGGGAACTGGTTTGCCAGAGATAAACTCCCTGTGAGTTGTTTGTTGTTGGGAAGTGTTGATTTGACCATCAAGGCTGTGGCTGGAGGGGGACAAATCTGCTGAACAAAACTGAACAAAATCAGTATTGGTCCCATTCCCTTCCACGAGTTCCCAGTAGCTCATTGTGGAGCCAGATGATGTTGCAGGTCTTTGGAGATGGTTTTCAGCCTGTTTAATCTTTACATTTTGTAAAGGCTTTGTTTCACTTTTCTGCACTGCTTTGCACCTCCAGGTTCTGTTGGGTCAGGAGCAAAACAAGAGTGTCTCAACTAGTTCAGAAATTATTGTTATTTGTTAAAAATCTGCTGAGAAACCCCCTTGACTTAGCAGACCTTGCTGGAGTTGGAAGGATTTCAGTTATCCCAGACTGTTCTAAGGCTCTGTCTTCGAAGGTGGGAAGGTTGTGAGACCCTTGGCACTGTACCCCCAGCCCCACAGATGAAGCCTCACTCACTCCTGCACCTGTTCTGGTCCTTAAACCTGTCGATGCAGAAGGACAAGGGGTGTTCTCAGTATCTTTATGAAGTCCTAATTCTGTCAGTAGGGTTTTTTCCTTTATTAACAAACCCCTTGACTTTGAAGCCTCGGCTGAAACACTTCTTGACCTTTGCAAGTGAATCGGCGAGACAGCGACCATGTGAGGTGGGTCATATGGAACAGATTTAGATACAAACTCATATCATCCCACCAGAGGAATGCAAAGTCTCTCCCGATCCCTTCCACAAAGCTGCATCATGTGTGTGAGATAAATCCAAGGGACAGAAGGGGCTGCCAGACAGCCAAAGGACAATAACGTTGCTATCTCAGACCAAACAGGCGGTGCTGCCTGGAGATTTCCCTCTTAAAGGTGTAGCAACCTTCTCCTTGGCCGCTGTGAGTTGCTGGGTGAGGGACTCAGGGAGGGCAGTGAAAAGGGATTTATTGCTGTTTTGAGTCTGTGGTGGTTTGGCAAAATGTATAGGCGTGAGCATGAAGGTGCCTTTGGAAAGCTGTGTCAGATTTTAAGGGGCAATAAGGAGTTCAGCTTTTTTTTCTGAACCCCAGAGCACCCTGAGAGAAGGTTCTGTGAGCTCTTGTTTGACACACACTATTCCTTTCTTCCTCCAACCAATCTTCAAGGGGAACAAGAGCTTTCCTGAGAAGGTGGAGGTGAATTCCCTCACATGCTAAAACGTAACCTCTCATTTAGGAAATGTGTCCTGTGCTGACAAATACATCTTACTGGCCTTGGGGGAGGATAAACCAGTGAAAACTGTTCAGGTGCCACGTGGAGCAGAGAAACCAAGAGACAGTGGGAAGTACCAGCCACTTCAGTGTACAAGGTGTGCAGGGAGTGCTGTGGACCCTCAACATGTCCATCATAACAGACATTGCTCTGTTTTGAGATGAGCTGCTTGTGTGACTCCTCTACACAATAACCCCATCAGGTGCTCACCTGAGAGAGGGGGAATCTCTTGTTTGTTTGCCATCATCTTGTTTGCTTTGATGACACTGAATTAAAGGTTCTTTAGATGTCAGAAAATGTGCTGAGAAGATGCAGCTCTTATTTTACTTGCACACAGTCTATAAGTGGGAAGAGCATCTTTAAGCCTTCAGGCAGTAGTTCAGCTGGTGGGGACGTTTTCTTGTTGTCTCACTCACTGCTCCAGCAGGGGAGGTTGACAGTCTGCAGGCCCTGGTGATTAAGACATTTTTCCCCCGTGAAAAAAGGAAATTAGGTCTTCCCTTGGGAAGGGGAGGAGGGGGTTGCACGACACAAGACCATTCTGGTCACCTGGTGCTGCTCATTTTGATGGAACCCACAAATCCAGCAGGCAGAGATAGTGCCAAAGCTCCTGACAGAGGGCAGAGCTCGGAGGCAAACCCATTCTTTAGCATTTTATTTGCCAGACTGTAGGTGACTAACCATGGGAGCACTTCCCTGCCCAGTCTCATGGTCCTTTATGAACCCTCCTCTGGCTTTCCCACCGATTTGTAATGGGAAAGTAGAGGCCTAATTCGAGTAGTGTGTCCAAAAGCTGGGCCTGTGATGCCCAAATACTATTTAGGCACTGAGTAATATCTGAACCTGGCCTTGGACTCTTCCAGGGATGGGGCAGCCACAGCTTCTCTGGGCAACCTGTGCCAGGGCTTCCCCACCCTCACAGGGAAGAATCTCTTCCATATATCCAACCTAAATTTCCGCTCCTTCAGTTTGAACCCATTGTCCCTTGTGCTGTCACTCCAGCTCCTGAAGAACAGTCCTTCTCCAGCTTCCCTGCAGCCCCCCTGCTATCCTGGAAGGAGCTCTGGGGTCTCCACACAACCCCCTCCTGTGCAGGCTGAGCAGCCCCAGCTCCCCCAGCCTGGCTCCATGGGGAGCTGCTCCAGCCCCCTCAGCCTCTTGGGGCTCCTCTGGCAGCTCCGTGTCCTTGTGCTGGGGGCAGTGTTGCAGGTGGGGTCTCAGGAGAACCCCCTCCCTCGACCTGCTGAGAGGTGTCAGGCTCTTGACCAGCATCATTCTTCATTCCCTTATTTCAGAGCTTTTTCCTTCCAAGTGATTTTGCCTTAGGACTCTACAGCTCTGACCTCTAGCACCAATATTATACCTTTAATTATGTCTGCCAGACAAATATGTCACCTTCAGCTTCCCCTAGTGGTGCTGTGCTATGAATCTCCCTGGCCAGGGCACTCTGAGCTCTGGGGTTGACAGTGCCCTTAGCAGGGAGCATTTTAAGCTCTTCATTGTATAATCAGCCCTGGAAGGTGGTGCTTTGCTCTTAAGTTAATCAGCAGGGCTTGTATTTAAGCAACAATGATACATGTATTTTTTTCCCCTAAGATTACAGACCTCTCTCTCTCTCTCACTGTTCTATGGTAAGCTGGATTCCGCTGTTTATCTGATTTGTGGGATTTTAATAAGTTTGGCCTGCACATAAGTAAACGTGTGCTTGACCTTGAACAGAACAGAAGAGGAGCTAAAGCCCATGTTGGTGTTGCTGACAAAGCAAACAGTTTAAACACGGAAATAAAAATTCTCTTTTCTCTCACTATTTATCCTTTTTTTACTTAAGCCATGGCAGAAGAAAAATACAGTTCAGGCTGCATCTGCACCAATCCTCAGATTATTAATATTCCTATTAAAGAGCAATGAGGATAAAGAGCAAATGGGAAAGAATAGGAATTTCCTTTGCTTGCTGGCACTACAGCATAAAACATTATTAAGATGATTTGTTAAATAATAGAAAGGGTTTTTCATTTCCTAATTTTCCAGCTGCAGCTAAAGCTATCTCCCGGCAACCTGCTTCTCATTCCTTAATATTTAGACTTATAGACCAATTTGAGAGTATTTTCTTTCCTGCCATGATTAATGCTCCTGTGAAACAATGTCATCGCAGCCATCTACCTACCCTGTCAGCCTGGCATCAGCCTGGCTGTGCTCGCCTCTAATTTATGGCTTCAGCCAGTCATTTGCAAATCTAATGCTGGGGAGGCTATGAGGATCTGGAATTTGAATGCTTTCCACTGATTTGGTAAATATCTCCCCCATTAGTGAAACAAATGGCACAGGGATCAGACATCATCTCCAAGGCTCAATAAATATTTTATCAGCCATAATGGAAATTGTCAAATTGATCTAATTGTACAATACGTTATCAACAAGATATCAAAGTTGGACGTGGCCTCTGCCCTTGTCTATCATTTGCAGGCTTTTGTCTTCGATTGCCTCTTCCTGGGAGAAAAGTAGGGAAGTGCGGAGTTCATTGCAAAGTAGGGTGAGCAGCAGAGCTGTGGAATATCCATCCAGAAGATAAATTCTGGAGAAATAATTAACTCTCCCCTGCTTGCCTATAAAGCAGGACTGCAGAAGGTTCATGTAAATCTCCCGAATGGTAACTGGGATTTTTATGTTGGACCTATAGCCATTGATCTCATACAGAAAGGGACATTATACATCATGGGTACTGCTTTTGGGGGAGCACTTATGGCTTCTTTCCTTTGAGATGGGGCTGAGGAGATTCAAAAGCAAATTTTACTTCTCTGGCAGCAGCTGGGGGGATTATTTAATTAATTTATTTAAAAAAAATTAGGAGAAAACCTGTCTGATTTGAGCTGAAATTGAATGCAATTGTTACTCTGCTTGATTCAGGTCAGTCACAGGAAAACCAAAGTTATACATGATTAAAGATTTATTTGGATGGCTGATATTACCAAGATAAAAGAAGACTTTGCCACACTAGTATTCATGCTTGTATTACCTTGTTAGACTTTATCCTGTAGAGATGGTTGATTTAATACAGCTCTTTAAAGGTATTTGGGGTTTTTTTGGGGGAAATGGAGTTCCATCCACCGATAGAGAAAAATTCATTTACATGAAAATGCTGGGAACAATTTCTCTCCTCAGGATTCCCTGAAAAGTAAAAAGGGGAGAGGGTTCCTCTGCCTGTGGGAATGGTCAAACAGCACTGGGATCTTCTCCAGTTGCCCGTTCTCTGCAGTGGGTCAAACCAGTACCCTGAGGGGCTCTGAGGAAAGTGGTATCTGATGGGGTAAATTCCTGATACTTGTCAAGGTGGAAAGTCTTGTCATCTTTTCTTTCAGAAAGCCTTCAGTTTTCAGCCAGCCTGTTAATATTTGATGGGTTGGGACACAGGAAGGTGTCAGGGCTGTGCACAGAGCTCGTGTCTGCCTTAAACTGGTCAACCAGGCCGTGGCTTTCCTGTTTGTAATAATTTTTCCCCCAGTTACCCACTGTCTGGGAGCCACAGGATGCCACCTTGGCTCTGTTTTTCTCTGTGCCTCAGGTTGTTTATTGCTAAAATTGAGGGTGCCAGTGCTTCCCTGCTGCAGTGAAGGTGGAGACACTGCCCAAGTGACACCTTGAGACATTTGAAACAAGGTGCAAAAGACATGGAAAAGTCTTCCTTTGTTTTTCTTGATATTACTGTTTGGGTTTCAAAATGCCCAAATGTGCCAGTGTCCCATGGTGGGTAACCAGCTGAAGAATTGTCAGTGCTCTTCACAGTTAGAGAGTTTAAACACGTTCTTGGAGCAGCCCCCAGTTATGTTTTCCATTAGATCTCTTGAAGGTTTAAATCTAAGGTCTACACTTGATGTTTTTGGTTTCCTGTCATTTTGAATAAAAATAAAGAGAGAGAACGTAGGATCTTAATAGGAACCTTGAGTAAAAGTAGCTTTAGGTAGCATTGCCTTTGAGGAAGTGCTGAAAATTCGAGTTAACAAGCTGCAAACATCCTGTAATGCATTTTTCTTTACTTGGTGGGGTCCAGCCTCTTTTGGCGTCCAAAATGGGGAACAGAAGTAAATGGAAGTGTGTGTGGAATTAGAATCAATTTCAGCATGTTAATAACTGAGCACAAGTAAGATCATAATATTTATTAGCTCAGTGAAGGGGAAAGGGGCTACTTTAACAAAATACAGCACACGGACAACCAGGACCAAGTTACGCTTGGGCTTCAAGGCAGCCGTAGCCTCGGGGTCCTGAATCAAGAGAGGCTTCTAAACATAAGCCATATGCTGGTTCCTTCCTTCAAATGTGCTTTTAAAGTGCGTGCTCAGCTTCCCACCCCTGCACTGGCTCCCTGGGTTCTCTGCTGTGAGCATGGGAGTTGTTTGGTATGGTTTGCTCCAAAGCACTTCTGAGGATGATTTTTTTTTTTTTCCTTTTAAGCAGGATCTGAGTGTGATGGAGTGATAGCTCCACAGATAATATCGAGCTTGGCATTACTAGAAATGTTTTAAAAGAGAGAATTCACATCCTGGCCATGCCTCAGGAGCTGTGTCACAATGCCCTGATCTGCCAGCCCTGCTCAGCACACGCTGCTTTAGATCCTGTGGTCCTGAGGCTGTTCAGTACTTTCATCTCCATCACTTGAAACTGAGAATCCTTCCCTCTCCCAACTTCCATGAGGATGCACACTCATGATTTTGTGGAGCAGGGAGGATTTGAGCCATGAAATCCCAGTTATGGGTTCTTTTTTGGCCTGGCTGGAGGGTGACTCATTCCCAGTCTCCTGCCTTCTTCCCCTTGCATTCTCTGTAGCATCTCAGCAGCACAGCAGAATTTTCTCTCTCTCTGCACAGGCACAGAGCACAAAACCATTTTCTTTGAACAGTTCCAGTGATGACAAACTTGTGTGTGTGAGCGAGCCCAGATTTAGCACCAATGATCTGCACATCAGCTCACTTTGGTGAGAGAGCTATTAAATTTTAGTGCCAGGTTCATGCAATCCTTTCCTTTCCATCCCATGCACACTCCTACCTCCAAATCAGCAGACCTAGATTTTTATCTGTAATGGCTTCTGGTGAGAGGAAAAAACTCAGTTGTTCTTAAACATTCATTTTCTAGGCCAACAATAACCCTGGCCTAGACGAATAACTCCCTCCTAGTTCCTACAGAGAGAAGTGTTAGACTACACAGACAGTGAGGTCATTCATAGTCACTATTGTTTCTTGATAACCCAATTAAGAAAGTGCAATTTATCTCGCCTGTTTCCATTTAATTATCTAATTTGTCTGCCCGGGCAGGGGCAGTTCTCTCCCTGCACTCCGGGGTTCCCTCCCGCCGGGCCGGGCTCTGGCAGCGCTCCCCAGGTACTGCTCATTGCCCTGACCTATAGCCAGGGACACCTATAAATCAGGGAGGTGGAAAGAGCCATCACAGCCCCCTCCCTCCCTCCCTCGTGTGGGAGATTGAGAGGCACAGTGCTACTGCCCTCCTGCTAATCCCAGACCAAACTTTAACAGAGATATTTTATCCTCTGCCATTTAGAAGTAGGGATGGCTTGGAAAAAAGGTTGGTGTGGGCAGGGGAAGGGCTGGCAGTGTGGACAGAGGAAGGGCTGGCAGTGTGGACAGAGGAAGGGCTGGCAGTGTGGACAGAGGAAGGGCTGGCAGTGTGGACAGAGGAAGGGCTGGCAGTGTGGGTGCTCCACAGCAGAGGGTCGAACCCATGACATTAAACCCAACAGAGGAGTTGTTAATCGTGGATCTCACTGATGTTAACGTGCCCTGACGAAGGCTGTGTCTGTAAATACTGCCTTTACAGTGACTGTCTCTGCTGCCAGGTCCCTCTGGGTCAGGGCAGCCCCAGGGATCAGTCCAGGCTGGAGGATGGACAGATCAAGGGCAGTCCAGGGAGAAGGACCTGGGGGTGCTGGTGGGGGACAGGCTGGACATGGCCCAGCCCAGAAACCCCCCATGCCCTGGGCTGATCTCCCAGGGTGGGCAGCAGGGCAGGGGGGGATTCTGCCCCTCTGCCCCTCAGGTGAGACCCCCCTGCAGAGCTGCTCCAGCCCTGGGGAACAGCACAGGGAGGACACGGAGCTGCTGGAGAGAGTCCAGAGGAGGCACCAAGATGATCAGAGGGATGGAGCAGCTCTGCTGTGGGGAAAGGCTGGGAGAATTCATCTGAATCCAGACTTTGTGATGTAATTCCCATTTTGAGTGTGAGAGGCATAAAGCAGTAGGAGCAAACCCCCCTGTGCCCCCCTCCCTGGCACAGGGCAGTGGCTGCTGTGCCTGCTGGTACTTGTGGTTCAGTGCTCCCTGAAAGGCCCACCCACAGACATTGGGTGAGATACACTGCAAACGCTTATCAGAGACAGAAACCGCCCCAGAGATTTGTAGCCTGCTTGGAGTGAAGATCTAGAGACCAGAAAGAAGCTACTGGGCTTAATGTAGTGAAAATGAGCCACCTGGAAAATGCTGCTTGGTGGGGATTGGAAAATATTTCATTTCTTCCCTGTCGTCGTGTGTAAGTACAGCAGCAACGATCTCGTGCACTTTGGGCTTGGGTTTTTGGAAGCCAGGGACATCCACCCTTCCAAAGGTGTGTGGGCTTTCCTTTCTCTCTGAAGCTGTTTGAGCTGTTGCTGTTTCTGAAGAGGTGTGTTCTGTGCCACTTGAAGTTAACCATGAACTGTGCTATCTGCTGCTAGCAGAGATTTTGTTTGCTTTGCCACAGTCCTGTGCAGTCCAAGCAGGTGGAAAATACCTGGGAAGGGTTTGGCTCTGTTTGTGTTGTGTCGTGTGTGGGTTTCTTCCTCTCTCCTCTCCGCCCCTTTAACCCCGTAGCAGAAGAGCTCCTGCACTTCCAGAGGTGCAGGTTGAGTCCTGCTGAATCATGTTCAGAGCAGAGTTTAGCAGTGTAATCAGGATCTTGGCTCCCTGCAGGGGTTTCCAGCAAATTGCTGGAAGCTCTGGCTGAGGAGTTGGCCAAGGGAAGGAGCAGCAGGTACTTGAATTTGTCCAATACATCAACACAAGAGTTGTCTCCTGCCATGTTTGTGACGTGCTGTAATCCAATGGAGCTGCACGGTCTGATTCCATGTAATCTGCCCCCTCTGTTTAACAGGGATTACCAGGTCACGTGGCCTACACAGCCCACTGGGAAATAGCTTTGGAAACGTTTCTGGATGTGCTGAGTTTTGTGCTGTATATCCTCAAATACTCGGGGATTGGGCATATTGTTGAATAATGATTCTAATACACTGATAACCTGTTGCATCCTTGCAGGGTGAGTCCCACGAGGCAGGGCTGTGTCTGCCCTGGGTTTATGCAAATATTAACATGATTTACACCCAGTGTGCACAGTGAAAGGGTGAGTGTTCATGGGCTTGCAGGCTGAATGTAGTGTCCTGTCACCACCGTGGCCAGAATGCCCAGGGGATGAAGTTCTGTGCCTGGTCTTCTCCTAACATTGTTTGCACTAAGGGTGCTGTTAACAATTTAGTTTTATTGCACAAAGGATGTTGTGTGTCTGGAAGTTCCCATACCTATTCCTCTTTTCCCTGAGGAATTTCAGTTACTTTAGTGTAAAATGTAGAGAATTAAAGGCAAGACAAAGCACTACAGTGGAAATCACCAACAATGACAGGGATGTTTATTCACATAGGAAGAACAGGATGAGGTGATTTGATCCTGACTCACATTTTGTCCAGCAGGATAAAACCTTCTTGTTGGGTTCATAATCCCTTGCAGTTGGTGCCAGAAGTCATGAATTTGGCCAGTGTGTGTAAGAGTAGAAGCAGAGGCATGAGCAGTCATACATCCTCCTGTCCTTGGTATTTGCTTCATCCTTTCATCCCTTCAGTGTGATGTTCCTTGGAAGTTTTCATCTGGCAAAATAGGCAGTCTGCTGGGAATGGGATGAACTCCAAGTCTATTCCCACAGGCAGAAGTGCCTCTGCCACCAAAATCAGGTGCCCTACTGTCTAATGTGCCATCTCACAAAGGTTTGTGAGCTCCAGCTGTCCTGGAAACCAGCTGTTAGTTTTGGGGTGTAGCTGAAGTGAAACCCCCAAATGGATGTCTTTGCACTTGTGCTTTGTAGCACAATGTTCTGGTAAGTGCTTGGCTGGGCTCCAGGAACTGGGAAAAATGTTTGTAAGTCCTGAAAGCTTCACATATTTCCCCTGGATGATGATTAGTTCAAATATTGATACTGTGAAAAGGCATCAGCCATTGTTTGTTATTCCCTTGGTGGAGGAGGTTGGTTGTCCAGCCCAGGCACTGTTTTGTGGGGTGTCTGCAGTGAACAGCCCCAGGTTCCTGCAGGTCAGTTTGGAAGGTCTGTGCTCGTAGCTCTGTATTTGGCAGCACTTTTGCTATTGACAAAATGCACCTTTGTGGGTCAGAACCTCAACAGCAAAAGGCTGAAATGAGCTGTTTGAGCAACCAGTGCACTGAGTGTGATTCCTGTTAGATTATTAGGAGATGACATCCAGCATAATGTGCGTGGTGCTGTGGCAAATGTTCGTTCCCAGAGTCCAGGAGTAGGTTTAGGGTTTGCTGGCCCTGCAGAAGTTGCTGTATGACCCTCCATTAGCATCTTATTTAATCCTCCTCCCCCTGCTCTCCCTCCCCCATCGTTCTGGGGAGCCACAAGGGTAAACTCTGCCTCCTCTCACATGGCAGAAAGCCTGGGAAGGATCCTGTGCTCGTTTCCATTATGATAAAAGACAAAACAACTAAATTAAATTGGAAGCAATCTCTGCATTACACAAGTCTGCATACTCCAAAATTCTCAAAACAAAAGGGGTGCAGAGGAAACCAATCACCATCAGAAAGGAAGAAAAAAGTGTCTCTGGACTAAAACTTTTACTGTTCCTTAACTCAGAACCGAAATATTTTAACTCCTCCGCAACCAGAGCCACCGAACCCGCCGAGTGCAAACAGCAGGGCCGGGGAAGCTGCTCTGAATCTGAATATCCCCTGAGTTTTGGGCTGATGTGAAATGACATCATTTGGGAGCAGATTTGCCCCCGGTTGCAGTCAGGGAGTTTGTTGTCTGAAGCTCAGTTTGCAGATGTTCACAGGGAAATGTGGCCGCCAGGCAGAGGGAAAACGCGCTCGCGACTTGGCAGGGCCGGGATGCAGAGGAAACCCAAACTGGAAATCCAGCACTTGGATTCTTTCTCCCCCTTTAGAAAAAAAAAATAGTTGAAACTTCGAAAGACTAGACTATTATTTGTTATGGTTAAATTGGCCACTGACATAGAACACAATCTTTTGCAAAAAAAAAAAAAGTTGGTGCTAGATTTTATTTCCTTGGAAACGCAGGAATGGAAAAGTTAACTGCTCAGGTGTCTTGTCTCATCCAATTTAATTATTTTAACCAAAAAGGAAAAAAAAAAAAAGAAAGGTGGTTGTGGGGGGAGGGAATTCCTTGGAGCTCAAGTCACAGTGTTATTATCAATTCAAATTCAGTGAGCTTTTCTGTCCCTTGGCTCTGAGTGGAACCTGATCTTATGAAACAGAGATGCTTTACCTGATTCTGTGTGTGCACATGTGCACTGAAAATAGTTGCTAATACTTTTAACCTTCTTTAATCTGTGTTAGAAAGGAATAGAATGAATGGCATTAATTTTTTTATTATTTATATGTATTTGCCTCTATAAATGCCATTACCACACACACAAGCTGGAGTTGGGCTGGGAACTGGCAGATGAAAGCTGGCCCCTAAAATGTATGTGCAAATACATACAGGATACCCAGAAACTCATAAACCTGCAGTTCAGGGCTCCGGATTTTCCTCCCTGGTTACAGCTGACAATGTCACCAAAACCCAGCACAGTGTGAGAGTGGCTGCCTCTTGTAAGCAATACCAGCCAATGTGCCCAGGAAAACAGAGAACTTAGAATTTGAGGGCTGGCAGGTAATAATTCACCTTTCTTGGTTTCTCAGTGGGTGTTTTTTGAGGGGTTTGTTCAGCAGTGACACCAGCATGACACTGTGTTTAATGGATCTGGAGTTATCCAGGATGGGATCAGCAGTAAGTGGTGCTGGGATTACAAACCAGATCAAGCAGAAACACTGTTATTTCTGCAGACTTTTCCACTTGTGGTGACAGTAATAAAAAAATATTCCTGCAGAAGTGATGTAATCCCCTAGAAGTTTGTGATGAAAGTGCAATTTGCCCTTCTTTTTAAAAACAGAAGAGGGGGAAGTGTTTGCATTTCCAGCAAACCATGGGAATGGCAGGTCTGTCCCTGCACTCTGCAGTTACCTGGCTGGGTCTGCCTCGTGACTGATAAGTTCCAGCTCTATTTTGATAATATGCCATGGTGAGATAACTGGGACAAAGGAGGGGCTTTCTCCTGTCCCAGACGTGGCTCCCCTCAGGTGAAGCCACTCGATTGTTCCCAAGTTGACCCATTGACCTTCTAATCACTGACAAATTATCCACTGCTTTATTCTACAGACTTCATTATGCACTGTTATTAAACACACTAATTTCTTTTTTATGAGGACAGGATCACTGAGGTGCAATAATGACCCTTTTCATGGACTTCAGTGAGGGGTTATGGAAGTATTTCCATGATTTTTACATAAATTTGAGTACCTTGCAATAGTTCCTGTGGCGTTTTTTTCAGACACTGCTGATGTGGAAAGTGACAGTGTGGGCTTTCAGGTGTTGTATTTTATGAAATATTAAATGTTTCAAAAGCTGAAGTCCCTTTAGAGGAAAAAAAAAATCTTCACACAAGGTGTCCCCTGTCCCAGCAATGAGAAAATGCCTCAAGTTCCTTCCGTGGCCCTTCCTGCTCCTGCAGAGCTGGTGGAGCTGTGGCCGTGGCAGCAGCCACGGAATGTGCTCTGGGCTTGGCTTGGGTTGGGTTAAACTCTTCCCATCAGTGAGCTGTGGTTCCTGGGCCCTGCACAGGTGAGGGGCTGCAGAGAGGGGGTTGTACCCAGTGAGTGACCTCCTGCTGATGGACAGAACTGCTGGAAGCCCAAGCTCTGCATCAGACTTGAAGGGAGTCTGAAGGGAAGAAAGCAGGAAACATGTTTTGCTTAAAATAACAGATAACTTGATGTTTCTTGCCTGGTATTTTTTAAGGTTTCCCATCAGTCTTTTCACTAAAGCATTTCCAGTTTTTCAAAGGATTTATTGTGAAGGTATAGGGAGCGTGGGGGAGGGCAAACAAATTAGGGGTTTAAAATTACTATTAAGTATCTTATTTTCAACCCCCTTGACTGAGTTCCTCAGTTCAGAAGGGAAGAAATCAATGAACCATAGTCTGCGTTTTCAAAGAGAACTGGTGAGCTTAAGTTTCCAATATTGAACATCTTAAAGAAACCCAATTTTTCAGAAGGCTGCAAGTGCCCACGTTCTACACAGGCATTTCCTTTTCGGTGTTTCTGTGGGGTGGCAGATGCTGAGATATCTCAAATGAATCTTGAAAGCTTAGAACAGTACCTTTGATAAGTGTTTATTTCCCAGTGTCCGTTCAGCTATGGGGGAATGAAATTTAGCTTGTAAGTTACTTCAAAATGTTTGAGCTAAAAAATTAATCCAAATTAACTATTTTCCTAAAAGTTATTTCAAATATTGATGATTGTTTACAACACTGCTGAGTGAACAAGGAGGTGAAGTCAGAATTTAGCCCTTATCAGGCTTTTGGGAAGCTTCATATTTGATCTTCTTCCTTTTATGTGTTTATTTGGATTCATTTGAGCTGCATCATCAGGAACAGAACTGTTGTATGCTAAGAGGGATATATTCATATATATGTGTGTGTATATATATATATACACTGCTGCTTATCCTTAGTCTCAGATTGTCCTTTGGACACAGAGAGAGAGAATCCCAGTGAAATCTTAGGATTCAGCTTAATCAGATATAGAATCTCTCAGAAGACTCAGTGAAAAAGCACAAACTCATGAACTGCTCTGGTCAGTCACAGCATCAGGGCCGAGCTGGTGAGAACTCCCTGCCCTGGGTGGGTGTTTTTTAAGAGACTGGTAGGTGTAAGCTGTGAGTATTTTAAGTCCCAGCTCTTTTGTTGCAAGATTTAAAAAATAAATAAATCAAGTGAAATCAGAGGCTGGGGTTGGCCTGATGGGAGCGGGATGGAGATGGTGCCTGGTGATTAGAGCCTCTCACAAAACGGGCTCTGGGTTCAGGTTCACAGAATTATTTCCCCGTTATCTTTGTTGTCGATGGCCTGATTGTGTAGAGGTTTCCACAGAAGGGTTCTGTTATTTTGGAGCAAAAGGGACCTGTTGTATTGTTTAAAAAGCACTTGTTCCAATTCTGAGTACTTTCCATCTGTTTTCCTATTTCCTTCCTCTCGATAGGAGCAGCATTTCCTCCCCTTCTGAGGCTGCTGGAGCGGTGGAGAGGGAGACTCTGTGCAAAGCCTTGCTTAGCTCGGTGTGAGAGGATGGTGCCCAGGATTTAATCCTGTCTTTGGGAGAAGAAAAGGGGAAACAGGGGAGAAGGAGCAATTTTTTTGTTCATTTGTTTGCAAGGCTTTGCAGAAGGGATGTGTGGAAGGCTTGAGGCCTGGGCAGAGCAGGATCAGGAGTTCTGCTCCCTCACAGCTTGTGGGTGGCCCATGCCATACAAGCGTGGGCCCTTGTCCAGGTCACGGTGAATTAGGGGTCCACAACAGACTCAAACCTTCTCCAGCAAGTGCTAATTTCTCCCTCCTTCCTCTCCCATCCCTTCTCTTTGCAATTCCAGTGAGTGGGTGAACGTGCAACTCAGCAAAGGAGGGTTTATTCTTCTCCCAGCCCTGATTTGTGGTTCCTTCCATGGATAATCCATGTTGGAGGCACCCTGGTTGCCTCCCTGCCCATGTGGTGCCCAGTCTGAGGCGGGCAGGACTCGTCCAGGCTGTCAGCAGGTCTTTCCTCTGTTAAATCAAGTTAAAGAGAGACAATAAGAGGGAAAAATATGAAAGCAAAGCAGGTTTCCCAGAAGAGCTGAGCATCAGGGGGTGGTGGCAGCGGGGCTCTGTCTTCAGGTGACCCCCAGCTGCCTGGAACAGTTCTTATGTAACCTTGTCTTCCCCTCAGAGCTCGATGGGATAATGGATTTCTTTAAATTAATAATGCGTAAAAGGAGATTTACACCGTGGTGCTCAAATATTGTCTTTGCCTTTTATTCGTGCATTTGTCACTGTAATCCCTAATCGAGGTGTTCAGTGGGGGGGATAAATAATGAAGGGGAAAAAATCTCTGTCATCATCCAGAACCATTTGCAAATTCATCACCAATATTCTTTTGGAAGCACAGACAGAGGGAAATGAAAAATATAGACTGGTGCTAATATATCTCACTGATTTCCATCTCCCATTTATTCCGAGAGCCCACTTTGAGCTGTGATAGAATGTGAATCCCAGGAATTGCCATTGCTTTTTAGAGACGAGTCTAAGGCTGTTACTGAGCCTCTCAAGCAACAGAGTAAATACAGTCAATGAATACCAAGTTAATGTACTTTATAGTCAGACATGGTACACTTACCTTGAGTTTTTTGATTAATTAAGGTTTAACTTACTGTGTATAAAATAGTAAGGAAGTTTTAGCAATTCTTCAGCATTTAAGCTGCTGTGAAAGCTTTCTAAAACATGTTTTAAAAGGCAAGGGAAACAAATATTTTGAAGTAGAAATCCTGTAAAGATTTATTTAGTCATTATTTAAAGAATGACTGGAACAGGTTAGAAGAGCCATCCTGAACCAGATGCAGTTTCTCGTGGAGTTCAGATTCCTTTAACCTTCATAAAAAGTGTTGCAACTACTGAATTTTGAAATTGTGGTCTTGGGACAAAAAAAAAAAAAGCGTTATTGCAAAAGAGCTTCCCTTGCTGTGTTCCCTGAGCATCTCAGCCTCGGGATTCTTACCCAATTTAGAGGGGAAAGACACGCTTTTTTCGTTCCCAGATGATGTGTGACAGTGCAGGGGCTATTTGGGTTATGTCAGGATAAAACATAGTGTTTAACATATTAATTTGACACTAAACACAGGCCATTTTACACCTTTTTCTGGGGCTTTTATGATTGCCCTGGTACCAAACTGGGTAGTTTGGCTGGGCTGAGCCAGGACCACACAGGGCTCAGGCCGGGCTCAGCCAAGGCCCGGCAGCAGAGTGAAAACACAATGTAGTAGCACTCTGGGAAGGGGGAGAAGATGAAATATATCACAAGATAATAAGAAAATAAACCATTAAAAGGCTCTGTTTCCTATTATCATGTGGTTTTATGTTAATGAAGTTGTTCCAGGCCTGTTTGAGTTTAACTCAAGCAGGGGAATATGAGTAATATGAAAAATATGTGGGGCTGAAGACCCTAAGTTGAAAAATCTGTGAAACACGGGATGTTTTCGTTCACCAGGCATTTCACAAGGAGAAATAAAGCAGCCAGAAAGTGGCACAGAAAAAACACAAAGTGCCACATTTTCCCTTTTGTGATCCCTGGGTCTCCAATCCGAGTATACCAAGGGCAGCCCTGGCAGGAACCTGGTGTGGACAGTGGGGGGGATCAGGTTCAGAGTCACCCCCTGTTTGCCCATATTCACAGAAATACCTCAATGAATCTTCAAATTCCAGAAAGGATGTCCCGAGTGATAAATTGCCAGCTCTGGGTAGTGCCTGGCCAGGTTTAATTAGTGTTAGGTGTTTTTTAAACAGGTAATTGCTCTATTAAAGAAGAAAAAATATTGGAGATAGAATTTGGAAAGCAGATTCAATCAGAAAATGGAAAATTATAAAGATGTCCAGACTTGAATATTTTTTGTAGTGTTTTATTTCAGAAAAGCTAAAAAATACAACTCTGTCCTGAAATGGCCTGATTTTAAAAATAGAAAAGAGAAAGCACAAAAGGACTAAAATGACCCAGATGTATAAAAACAGTTTTCACTGTAAACTGAATTATCTAAAGGTTTTTAAATTATTATTCTCAGTTAATCAAAAATGTTGAAAAAAATCTGTTGTCATTTAATACGTACTGAACTCTTTAATTTTTTGCTTTAAAAAGGAACTTTGAAAAATCATGTTCCATGATAGCAAGGATCATATCCAGGAGTTGATTCTTCCTCCTGTGTTGCTCCTTGTAGAAATACTTTTGTTGAGCCCTATACCAGGGCAAAATAACTCACATTCCAGCCTGCCCAGTAACACACCAGAATCAAGGTCTTCTCTTCCCTACAACTGGGGTTTGCCAGGCCACAGCAGGAACAGCCAACTGCAGTTGAACAAACCATTTCTCTGCCTTTGAAGGTATTATTAAGAAAAATATTTAAGATAAAAATATTTTTACATTTTGCTTCTGCTGGCCAGCAATTGTCCCACGTTGTTTGAAATATTAACTGTTAGCAAAGGGAGCTTAAAGCTTTCTTTTTAAGAGGAAAAATTCTTCTGCTGTCAACCAGGTGTCTAAATGGCTGTTATTTTTCACTGTTGATTTTTCAGGAAACAATGCAGATGCACTGAAAATATAACAGTCAAAAGAAGCATTTTATTTTTATGTAGAGTTAAATACTGCTACTGTCAAGTGCTGTGGCTGCCCCATCCCTGGAAGTGCCCAAGGCCAGGTTGGACGGGGCTTGGAGCAGGAAGGTGTCCCTGGGGGGGGGTGGAACTGGAAGATCTTAAGATCCAACCCAAACCATTCCATGATTCTGTGACTCCAAACAGGCATCTGTGCAGCCCAGAATTGTGCTTTTTAGCATTACTGCTGGTTTTGCCCGAGTTCCTCGATGGAAGGGGGTGCTTGTGTTGTGCAGGGGGCCACGGGAACCTCCGATAGCCCAGACGGGTGAGCAGCCCCTGGTAGGACCGGTGGTTTGCACCCACACTGGTTCTTGTTCCTGCTTTGATGTTTAAATTCATGAACGTTGTAAATGGGACAAAACGGCTTCGGGGTGGAAGAGCCTAAATTGGCACAAGGTGGTAGTTGGTGCTGTCAGGAGAGCAGGGAAATGGCAGCAGATGGGACCCCTTAGAGCCCCGGCCGGGCCTGCAGAGGGGCTGCAGCGTTAACCAGCAATATCACCTTGCCTCCTGTTCTGCTGAAGTGAATTAACTGGCAGGAAATCATGGATTTCCGAGCCCGGCTTTCCTTACGACATTCCTCGCTGCAAAAGGAGAATTAACCGGTGAAAGGGAGTAACAAGAAACAGGTTCTAAAATTGTCCCGTGTGGGAAGAGCCAAACGGCACCAACCTGGGTAGGAGCAGCTCTGCTGCTTTCAGAAGTTCTGCTTTTTTTTTTTTTAAAAAAAAAGGGGTGTTTAGGGAAGGAGGGGATGGAGAGTGCAGAGAATTGATTAGGAGATTCATTAGGTGGGTTGCAATGGAGGCCTGCAGTCGGTTAGAGGTGGTAATACACCACAAACACCCAAAAACTGGGGCTGTGTTGCAGCAGTCCTGGGTTGTTGGAAGTTATTACAGAAAATTCTCCCTTTAAAAATTAATTTCCTTAAATCGGTGATGGATTCTTTATCTCTGTTTTGATTTTTAAGAGATTTTTCTTGGAAAAAACAAATATCAGGCTTTGAAGAGAGAATGACCATCTTTTACAGCTTGGCTGTGTGTGCTTTCAGAACTGGGGGGAAGAATTCACGGGGCACTTCTGAAAATCCTTCATTAAATCCCTTATTAGGTCATGAATGGAAAAAAAAAAGGCAGTAAAAAGTTTCGAAAGGGATTTTTGGAATTCTCACCATGGCTTTGTCATCTTCCCAACGTTCAATGGTCTCACTGTTGGAACGGCAGTGGTGGGAGTACAGGACTGATGGGACAGGGCAAGGCTGGAGGAATGTGCTTTCCTTGCCATGGATTGTCCAGTACAGCAGGAACATTCAAAACTCTTGCAGAGATTCATTCTTTGCCCTGTTCTTCCCCTGCCTCAGAGCACGTCTGAGTCTCCTTCCTTGTGCGCTCGTCCCGAGCTGCATTTCTTCACATTTCCCTTCGTGGCTCTTTCTGCTCACTTTCCAATCTCAAAATTGCAGTAAAATCCTTGTGTTGTTGTGGATTGCTGTCCTAAAGAGCACAACGATTGTGCCTTTGAAAACAAATTGCAGTTTCAAAGGCTTGCAGTGGTTGGGTTTGGTGTGTTTGTTTTCTAAATACTTTTCACAGTGTTCAAAACTTGAAATTAGAAGGCACTTTACAGCAAAACACTCAGGTCTCTGCGCCAGGGAGCACCATGTGTTCACTGACAGCCTCTTTCCAGGTGTTCCCAGGCATGAGTGACCGGTTCTCTGGGATCTGGAAGCCATCAGTTCTCAGGGACCATTGTTTTGGGGGTAGGATGGGAGGATCTGTTCAGTTCTCTGTGAAAGGTGGTTACTCTCAGGAAGAGAGGAAACGGCTTCAAGCTGCACCAGGGGAGGTTCAGGTTGGGCATCAGGAGGAATTTCTTGCTGGAAAAGGGTGGTCAGGCCTTGGCAGGGGCTGCCCAGGGAGGTTTGGAGTTCCCACCCCTGGAGGTGTCCAAGGAAGGATGGACATGGCACTCGGTGCTCTGGGCTGGGGGACAAGGTGGGGATGGAGCACAGAGGGATCCATGGGCTGGGAGAGCTTTTCCAGCCTCAGTAATACTTGAAATTTTCCGGGGGAGAGAGGAGAGGCCTTGGAGAATAGGCTTTGATCAAACCAACTGTGCTTCCAAGAATTTCCAGAATTGGCCATGGCAAAGTGCTGCTGGTCTGAGATTGAATTCCTGCCCTCTCTCCCACTGGGAAGTTGCAGCGGGGGGATGGCAGGATCAGTGATGGGTGTTCTCACCCAAACCTTACCTTGCACACCACAGCTGCCTTTAGTCTCTGCTCCACCATTACTGTCTCGTTCCTCTCTCTCTCCCTTTTTTTCCAGCCTCAGCAGCTCACAAAAAAAAAAAAAAAAAAAACCACCAAAAAAACCCCCGAAAAAAACAATTCCTTTCTTGCCTGGCCCTGTGGCTGTGCTCTCCTTCCCTGTGCTCGTGTCCCAGAGCCGTGCTCGGGTCAGCAGCGAGCCAACGCTTTTGTCAGCGTGATTAATAGCGCTGTGGATTGTCGTTAATTCACTGGCTAATGACTGCAACTCTGGCCGCTCCCGGAGTAATCGGGTGATGTATGTGGGGAGCGCGCACCTCATGGCAGAGGTGAAAATCATTTCGACAAGTCAAATATTGTCACAGGGAACAAATGGCTCTCCCTGTTAATAAAAATTAATGAATTTTTTTTACCGCTGGCCTGCTAAATGAAGCCGTGGAGTGACTGAGTGGAGGGGACAAGCTCGGTGGAATTAAGCACTTTATTTGATGGTTAAAACTATAAACATCTTTATTACGGCTGTGATGGGATGTGGCAAGTGTTGGTGGGGCTTTTGTTTGTGCTCAGATGCACAGAGGCTTTCAGAGAGTTTGTGTCTGTGTTTGCATTGGGAGGGAGAAGAGACAGAAAATAAGAGGTTTGATCTGGTGTAGTGGGGATGAACATTTAACATTGGTAGGTAGTGAATCCCTCCCTTCATTCTTCCAAGAACGTGTCCAGAGTGCCCTGGGCGCTCCTGGGCACAGAACTTCGGCAAAGCCACCTCTGTGCTTGCCCAGGGCTGGCTGGTTTCTGCCTCCCTGTCGTTTGCTTGCCCAGTCCAGCCTCCAGCTGCACCACGACTCAGAGCTGTTGACACCAAGCCTCGACAGGGAGTGATCCTGTGGGAGAGGTGGGTCTTGTGCCTGGTGGGTTTGAGGCCAGGCTGGAGAATGAGTGGGAGAGGAAGAACTGGCATGGCAAAGGCAGAGTCCTTGCTGAAGTCAGGAGGATCTGGGGGTGCTACGGCCCGAGCTGGTACTTGATTACCTGTTCCCTGTGACCTACAGCTCACAGAGCTTGGGTTGGCTTCAGGGTGACTTTTGGTTCTGCCTGTGCCGATGGTCCCCTCAGTGAGGTGGTTGCTTTAGGGGTGTGATTTCCAGAGCAGATGGCTCACAGAATCAGGGGGCAGCCCACCAGCACCTCCTGGGGATCAACAAACAGCATCCTGCTGCAGCTTCTGCTTTCCAAGGGTGTTTGATTAGTGCACTTGAACACTGGGCTTGGCATATTTTTCATAGGAAAATCCACCCTATTTGTCAATGAGACAGAATAAATTAAAACTTGATTAAGCAATCCCGAATCTGGGTTAAGCATTACTGTGTTTAAAACCAAATTCTTTATGGTAGATAAGAAACTAAACGCCTATCTTGAGAAAAGAATGTGAAAACTCTAAATTTCAACTTAGTAACTTCTGTGAAAATCCACTGGCACATTCAGATTTGTAGTAAGTGAATACCTGGCTGAATGTACCTTTTCAGAGATGGCCAAATCTGCCTTGTATAGTAAATAACATGAGCCAGAGCTTCTCCTCCTGCCTTGCCCTTGATCACTGTCACTCCTGTGCAGGAGCAGATTGACCAGCCCTGACATGCATCTCTTTAACGTGGCCATGTGACTGCTAAAATCCAGGAGTTGAAGAGTTAAGGCACAAATAAAATCTCCAGTTCAGACTGTCAGCTTAGATAGTGCTTAGCAAGGGTCGAGGAAAAAAAGCCAGTTGTGATTTAGAAGAAAAACAGTGAGATTTGACCAATTCCATGGAATACCTTTCTTAGCCCCAGGGCAAGTGGAAGTGGTATATTAACCAAGGAATAGAGCAGAGGAGGAAAAAGGCCAAATCACATTTCTTTGAAACAAAGAGGCTTTTTACCAGGAACAAGCCTTGATAAAAATTACAGTGGCATCGCAAGTCATTTCAGCCGCTCTGCCTCGGGCCATGTTAGAGCAGTGAGGAAATAGGGGATGCAGCGGCCCTGAAATACAAATACAGTAGTCCCGGGAGTGTTTTTAGTATAAATAATCCTTTTAGAATAATGTAGTAGCTTTAAATAGGGCCAGGTGGTGGGTGCAACACCCAAGATTGCTCTGGAAGGAGGGCAGGGAAGCGGGATAGTGTAGCTGTCCTGGATGTGGGTGTGCCCTGCAAACACCCCAAACCCTCGAGCTTCCACAGCTTCCCAGGTTCTGCCTTAAAACTGAACCTGATGAAATCACCTTAAAATTAATGTTAACGGATCTGCCGAGCTAAGCCAGGGGGATACTGTGGTGTGACTGGGAACTGAATGGCTCCAAACTACCACGGAGTTCTCTGGCACTGGGCAAACTCCCACTGGAGATGACGAGATTCCCTCAGGAAACCCACCTGTGTAGCAGTGTTTGCTCCCCCAGCGCTGGGGGAGGATTACATGGAGTGTCACATCCCACTGTCATTTGTTGAATGTCCCCTCACTCCTGTGCTACGTTTCGCAGGCAAAGTCTGGGAGCACTTTCTCCGTCGGAAACCACTTGTAAATAGACCTTGGTGGAAAAAGCACTGGGATTAAACATGTGCTCAGTTCTTTGTCAGGTGCTTTCCTTTCTCTTAAAGAGAAAAGAGCACTCGTGTGATCAGGGAAGAAGTGCCCCACGCAGCAGCCCTGCAGAGGTGCTCCCAATGGAAACATCCATTAAAACAGGGGTAGGGACAGGAGAAATAGAGAGATCTCTGCAGAGATCAGGATTAAAAAGCAGTTGTTTCATACCAAATTTTTTTTTCATAGTATTTCAATGTTTCTACAATCACAGGAGCATTGGTGGTCAGAGGAAAGGTGTTTGGCCCAGGAAAGGAGTTCATTTTTGATCCTATAATATCAGCAACCTGACTCCCCAGCCCACTGGTGAGAAATGTTTGGCAGACCTCTAAGTCAGTCCTTGCTGAATTTTCCTTATTTACACGTTTGAAGTGTGACAGGTTAAACCTGAGCTGGCAGTTAACTGGATGGATGTAACTGGATGGATGCAGTAAGAGATGTCTCAGCCCCCAAGGTCAGGGGCACGTTGGAGGTTCACTTGCTGCTGTGGTTTCTGATTGTCACAACGTTTTTCCCTTCACAAAGCTGCATCATCAATTGATGGGCAATTACTGGTCAGAAAAGGGCTGACAGTGGGGTCACAAAGCTCTTAAGGTGCCCAGGAGATGCCCAGGACACAGAAAACACAACAGCTTGTGACCCTCACTGTGGTGTCAGGGCCACCATCCAGCTTGGTGGGCTCTGGAGGTGGGCTGGGGACATGTGGGAGCACTGACATTAAACCCGAAATCAGTCAGGGGCTGGCTGTAAAACCCCACAGCATTCCATGGGCTTCAGAGCTGAATCCATCCCTTTCTAGGAGGGAACCCTTTGGAGTCCAACTGAGATCCCTCTCTGCAGAGCCCTGTCTGTTCTGAACCACAGGACTGGGACAGGGACATGGGACGGTGGCCAAACCACACTTTCCAGTGAAGAAAAGTTGAGGGTTGTGAGTAGAAACTCTGGAGCCAAAGCTTCCCATAACAGCTAAAGCAAACCTGTGCCCCCAGCCAGGGATGAGCTGGTGAGCTGTGCACCCCTGAATCAGAGCCAGGACCCCAGAGCAGCCCCGGGGGCTGAGCTGAGCCCCAGGCTCTGCCTGCACGACCCGGGGCAGCTCAGCCCGAGGGCTCTCGGTGTCCAGCGAGGCAGAACCACCCTCGAGGATGGTCCCAGAGCTGGTGCAGGGCTGTGTCCCCCCGTGCCCACCCTGCTGAGCAGCTCTGTGCGTGTTCTCCCCGTGTGCCAGTTGTATGGAAAGCTGCCCTGGGTGTCGGACAGCCCTTTGTGTCTCTGCTTGGGGCAGAACTCGGGCAGCCTCTTCTGTGCAAACAGGGGCTTTTCACACAGATCTTCCCCTCAGTTTCAGGTCTGGCAGAAACATTCTGGGGTTAAAGTGAAGTTTGAGGCCACTGCAAAAATGTGTCTTTGAATAAAAACCCTGCTGGTCCCACACAGCTAAAGGGGGACTCAGTGGCTGGGTGGGGTCTGTGCTCCACTAAGAGAGATCTTGAGCTGACATGGTTTGATTTGGTTTAACCAACGCAGACGTTGAGGGTGGATCATTTGGGAACCTCCTTGGTTGACAGCAAGCACTGTGTGTTCTGTTTCTGCCGTTTGTAATTAAAACGAGTGTGAGGTAACGATAAAGACTTTCAAATACTGATTTTAAAGAATCAAGCTAATCCATTAGAAAAAAATGCAACAAGTTTTACAGATTTTTTTATTTAAAATTAAGGAATAGTTTTTACAAAATAGCTTGAAATACAAATCTAGAAATCTGGTAAATCTGGGCATATCTGAATTTAAAAAATATCTGTGTAGTGCTCTGAGAGTTGAGGAAAATACAGTTTGCAGAATACAGCCTTACTCAGGATGGTAGAAACAGCATGAAGGATTTTTTCCCCTGTTTTAGCAGAGCTCTGCTGTTTCTCCTATAATTGGTGAGCTTCCCTGGAATTTTTTTGGCTGCAGACAGAAAATCCAACTTATATTGTGGCGTTAAAATGTGCCTGTGTGCCTCTGAAAATGGAGCTCTGCTTTTGACACCCACCTCACGGCTCCGTCCTCTGTCCTGCATTGATTCACTGGTTCCCTTTTATTCCCAGAGTCTGTGGACAGTGTCCCCTTCCCTGCTCTGCCCTCCCTCCTCTCCTCCAGGCCCGGGGTACGTTTGTCCGCCTCGCGTCGGGAACTCGAAATTGTTATCGATTAATATTAATATTTAGCGTGTTTGTGAGAATGTCTCTCCCCGCTGCTATTAATCTGCTGTGTTAATAATGCCAGGACTCCTGTTCTGGACCCTGGGGAACCCACAGTGAGTGGAATGACAATGAGACGGTGACAACAGCCCCAAAGCCTTGGCTTGGCAGAGCTGTGAATTCCAATCGCGAGGGCTCCTTTTGGAGCCTCCCAGGCGCTTTATTCTCGCTCCGTGCTCTGACATCCAGCACCGAGAGAAATCCCCGGCACCGGTTGTTAGTTTTTGGAGAGCTGCTCCGGGTGCATTGAGTTGTTTATTGGGGCTGGCTGACGCTGCTCCCAGCGTGGAATTTCTCGCAGGCGCTTTGAAAGTTCCACTTTGCTGCATTTCCAGCGCAGCGATTTCTGCGGGGCCGGAGCGTTTCTGCTCTTGTGGGGACGGGTTTTGTAGCAAAAATGAGCAAACCCCTGAAAAGCAACGGCGATCTTTCTGTACAAAGTGGAGCTTTTCTGCAGGCTTTCCTCTCTTCCTCCCCAGAATTTTTTCCTGTTGTGTTATTTCCGTGGATTCCTCACAAATGTTTGTTGCCACTCTGGTAATCCACTGTACGTTTCTCGTGACGCTTCATTGGACCTTTTATCTTGTAAATAGTTTAGAGACAGAAATCCCAAAGGCTACTATTTTTCCAGTGACTTTAATAATAAGATAGTACAGCCTTTTCCTTTTTTTTTTTTTTTCCTAAAAACCTACTTTATCTCTGCATTCAAACATGCACTGAATTAATATTTTGCCAAAGCACAATTTGTAGAAATGTCAGTTTGAATTCAAATATAAAACAAAACAGTGGATACAGAGATCAGGTGAAATGTAGTTAGAGACAACAACATACTCTGAAGAGTTTGATTCTAAAAGGATCTTATGTGGAAATATTTTTGATCCCTGGTTGAACTAGACTTTTACTGGAAATATAATACTGGCATTTAGTGCAGAGTAATTTGGACACTTTCCCTGCTGGTTTTACTAGAGGAAAATGCGTATTAAAGAACACACTGCAATACTGTTTCAAGCTTTATTCTTCATTTCTGCCAGCAGAAATCCCTTAATAAAAGAAAACACTTAATTTTTTTGCTTAAAACCAAAGGCACTTGAAATCCTTAATACCTGTTCTCCTTACAGCCAAGTTCTGAAGCAACTGCTTTTAGAATGTTTATTGAAAAATGCACCCGATTAACTCTGTGCTCAGTCGTCATCTGCTCTTACAGCTCCTTTGGATCTGCTTTCTGTTTCTCTTTAATAAAAGGACTCGAAGCTGCTTCGAGAGGTGCAGTTCCAGCTAAGACAAAACAGAGCATGAATGTGAAACTTGAAAAATGAATATACAAAGTAAACACGGGAAAGGGGCTGTGCTTGAAATGTTTGGGTTTTATCGTAGTTCTCTTCCTTTTCGTTCCTCCTGCCCCATCCCTCACTGCCTCTGCAGTTCTGAGTTTTCCCCAGGACTAAATTGGTTTTTAATGGATTCTGCAGCAGTTCTGCATCAGCCAGATCCAGGGAGGGTCCCTGTTTTTGTGCTGCTTTGGGTGGCAGCCCCAGCCCCAGCAGTACCTGTGGCAGGTTCCTGTGCCGGCAGTCCCAGAGCTTGTGCTTGTCTGAAACGTTGCACAGGGATGTGCTAAAACTTGTGTCTCCTTCGGGCTTCGTTCCGATGACAATTCTAAATAAACATTTCTGTGCAGATGGGAGTGTCTGGGGCTGGCAGGGGGATGTTTCTGGGCTACAGGAGCTTGGCCATCAGAGGTTGGGTCCATCAGGACTGAGGACCTGACCACTCACCTCCAGGATCCTGCTCACACCATCAGCATCTTCCTGCTCCTTGAGCATTCCCAAAATACTGTGCTTTGTAGTGTATGTGTAAAACATAACTACAGTGTTCTTAATTTTAATAATTCCTTTTAATTGTAGCGTTTGAAGTGCTTTTCAGGGAGCTATGAAAAGCTCTGGATATAGTCTAAGGGAGAACCAGGTTTACTCCACTGAGAAATAATCCAATGTGCTTGATGTGATAGTGTCATCTGGTATTAAATGCCCAAGATTTAGGGGGAATCTAAAGGGAAGAAAAATACTATTTCAAGCTGTGTATCTCTGGATACGTTCAGAAAAATAGGCAAAACCACAAGAAGTTGTAGCAGAAGTGCCCATTAAACTGAAAAATTAAACAGAGGATTGTGTTCCCAGCACCATTTCTCAAAGGTAAAAGCAGCCTGTGTGACATTCCTTTGGCACCGTGGCACGGGGCAAAACCACTTCCCACTTGTGACCACTTCCCTGCCTGTGCATTTATTGCCCAAGAATTTTTTCAACTGTAAAACTTGTGAAGATGAAGGGTTTTTTTCAGTGAATGAAAGAGAAAAAAGGCTTTTCTGAATGGTCATTTAGAGCAGAATTTCCTTCCCTTACTGCAGCAGTTAGAGGTGTACGGGAAACCTGTCAGAGCACTCTGTGTAGTCCAAGGACTGCACAGAGCCCTGGTCCCCATGGGTGTCCAGGAGGTTCCCCATGGGCAGGTTCTGCTTTGGGTGCTGAATGTGTTGTTTTCAGACCAGTATCCACCAGCAAACCCTGTAGATACCAGTACAGCTTAGAGGCAAAAGGTTCTTACAGTGAACGGAAGGAAGAAATTATGTGATGGGCTCGAGAGCCTTAAATAAGTTATTGTTTATTGTCCTTCCCTTACAGCCATTATAATTAAATTGATATTGTCCATGGATGGGGAAAAAAACAATTTTTTTTATGGCCATAAAGCATTTAATGCTTCAGCCCCATCCTTAATAAAAGAGCAATAACTCTTTTCTTTCCTGCTTTGTCACTAATTTGCACCCTTTCTGGCAGGAGGGAACCCAGATATTTCAGAATAGCTTCCAGAGAGGGTCTTACACTGAGTTTTAGGTCTTTGGTGTGTTGCAAATACCAACCACTCTTTTCTTTGAGGGAAATGTGCCTGTGTAGGAGACCTGCCTTGCCCGAGAGCTGGTCACCTTCACCTGCAGAGCGACTGGGAAACCATTCCTGGATAACCTCAGTCTCCCTGGGGACTGTGTGGGACACCTTGACCCCTCTGGCAGAATGTGCTGCAGAGTCCCTGCATCCCACAGAGCGGGAGCCTGTGAGGGATGAGGTGCCAGTTCCTGGGCTGCAGAGTGCTGGGAATTGCTGAGGCTCTGTAGGCAGGGCCAGGCAGATGAGTCGGGCAGGGACAGGAGCCGGGATTTGCTATTGTATTTCAGCTGCGGCCATCAGGTGGCAATCTGATCACTGGGATCATCCTGTGCGGGAGGCACTTTGGGGTGGGTGTTCTCTGGGACTTTCCAGTGTCCTTTGTGATTTAGGGATGTGTCTGCCAAGTTCTGGGCATGTCCTGCTGGCAACTCTGGCCCCGGTCGGGGCAGAGCAGGAGTGAGGAGTGAGGCGCCTGCAGAATTCCCAGTGCAGAAAGGCAGGGGGAGGGCAGGTATTGCTTATAATTTACCTGAATTAAATTACCATGAGCAGCACAATATCCTGAGGTGATGAAGGCCTTTGGCTGTTGACAGTGGTTAAGAACATCCTTGATTAATGTGAATATTTGTGCTCGTGGTTGAGCTGGGCTGTGGTGTTGGTGATCCATTCCAGCTCCTCTGGTCTACAAATGGATCAGGAAAAATGACTTTATATTTGGTGGTGAAACATTCTGAGGCCACAGCAAAGAGGGGCAGAATCCTTTCACCCCAGAGTTCGAAACATAAGTGTTCTTGTTAGCTGGAGCTGTGAAATACAGAATCGTGGAATCGTGGAATTGTTTGGATTGGAGGGATCTTAAAGATCATCTCGTTCCACCCCTTGCCATGAGCAGGCACACCTTCCACTAGACCAGGTTGCTCAATGCCCCTCAATATATTGCTCAGAATGCTCAAATATTCCATATCTGTTTCCTAAAGAGGTATTATATCTGGAATGGTTTTGTTTGACTGTTTTGTTTTCTTCTCTGGGGAATGTTTCTAAAGGAAAATCACACCGTGCAGGAACCTCAGTACGTCCGTAGGGTTGTAAAGGTGGTGGCAACATCCCTCTTTGGGTTGGAAAAGATGTTTGAGGTCACCCACTGCTCTTCCTGTAGAGCCAGAAAAATGGAAATGAATCCCAGGGAGGTCCTGGCCTGGTGGGTATTTTCCTGATGGTATTTTATGTGATAACAGCCCTATAACAAACAGTTCTAGACAACACTGAGGTTTTAATACCTGTATGTGTGTCTAACTCACAGTTAGGGAGGAGTTGCTCCATGGGAGCTCCAGGGGCAGCAGGAATGTGGGATCAGGCCCAGTTTGATATTTATTTCAAGGCCAGTGAAACTCGAGGCAGATGGTGCTGCTGATCAGGCACTACTTGCCCAGTGCAAACTCATTCTTGGTATGTTCTGTAAATGCCCCCAGTGAAGAAGTCAAAGATGCTCTTTGCAATGTCTGTGAGTGTAGCAAATGCTCATTAATCTCTGATAAGTAGGTATTTCATTAGCAGGATATAATAATAATAATAATAATAATAATAATAATAGCCTGGTATTTGGGTTTCTTGGGTTCAGTGTGTCCCACAACAGAAGCCGTGGCTGAGGTGACCTCCCAGCTACACCTTTATTATTATTATTATTATTATTATTTAAACCAAACACAAAGCATACCAGAAACCCACCCAAACTCTAACACATTATTCCACCTACCACGATTTCCTTTAACATCAGACTTTCTTTTCCTTTCATTACAGCTGCTAAATAGATTATTCATGAGGTCTCTCACCAACACTAAACCATCACTCTCATTGTTGCAGGACCCTCATTGGTGTCACACAGATTTTCAGCATATGCCCATATCTGATTATCTGTGGAAACAACCTTTCAATGGGTCTTTTTATCGAGTCATTTTGCTGGTGAGCTTTGAGGGACTAATTTTAGTTTCATGACAGTAACAATAAGGTCAAGTTGTATTTCTGTCCCGCTTTTCACATCAGCAGACATCCCAGGGCCCTGCAATCCCTGCTGCTGGCAGAGGGGCAGATGTAGGACAGCGTGGTTGTCACCAGTGAGTGACCATGTCCACGTCCAGCTCTCCAGGGCAGCGCTGACTTGTGATGGAGCTCCTGTGTGTTTTAGCTGGGGTTGTTTAGCCTGGGGAAAAGGAGGCTCAGGGGGGACCTTCCCACTCTCTACAACCCCTGAAAGGAGGTTGTAACCAGGGGGGGATCAACGTCTCCTACCAGGCAAAAAGTGACAGGATGAGAGGAAATGGCCTCTGTTGGTCTCAGTATTGGACTGTGGTGACAAACCCAACGTTCACACATCAGCCTCTGTGTCATTCTGCTCCCACAGGTGCCACATGGGGTCTCTGGTGTCAGAACCATCATGACCCAGAAATGTTCTCTTTCACTGTCATTTCTGCCTGTTACCAGTGCCTGGTTACGGATTTTAGCAGCTGACGAGGCAGAAGGAACAGGTTACCTGTGTTTTGTGATTTCTCTTGAAATAGGAGGTCAGTCAGGTGTGAGTTCAGCTTCAGAGTAAATTGAAATTTATTCAGAACTGCCCCGATTGTCCCATAGAAGAAATGAAATTCCAGCGTTCAGTAGCGAGGTGTCTTTATGCTTCACTTGTATCCTTTGGAAATTTTCACAGGTCGTGCTCCAGTAAACCTAGTTTTGCTTTTTAACTCAGTTGGAATTCCTGTTTCTTAAGTGCAGAAGAGGCTAATCATAGAGGAGAAAATAATTTGACTTGCTAATACTGGGCGAGAAAACATTTACTGCAACCACAAGTATTTTCAGGATGATGGAGTATCTCATGCTCATGAAAGCTCGGCTCTGGCGACGTGTTTGAGTAGGGAGGGCTGCACTTTCTAGCAGAGGAAACCCATGTAAGCTGTAGCAGGCAGCTCTCTGTGTTTCTCCAAAGCTGGAGCAAAAAAATGTTGGCAAAGGAATCAAAATCCTCCTCTTTAGTCAAGTCTGCCACCAGGTTTCTTAGGCATGAACTCAGGAAAATCTTTATTAGGCATGAAAAAAACAGAGGCGGAGATGTGTCTTGCAGACAGAAGGTGCATTCTGAGGTTATGGAAGGGATGAATTATATATACCTTAAGTATAAGCAGTGCTTTTCCAGCTATTCTTCCCTATGGCTCCTGCCTGGCAGCCAGAGCTGCAGTGAAAACTGGGATTTTTGTTGGGTGCTGCTCCCCCCGATGACATCAGGGGTCAGTCATTAATATGCACTGTGGGAGTCCCTCCCGTGGCAGAGGGTCCACAATGGGGTGGTTGTTGGTCTTGTTATCATAGTGGGAACTCCTGTGCACAGAGCCCAGTCCTGCTGCCTCATGTTTAATTGAGAGATGGCAAAGCTGCTCCCAAAAATGCTTCAACTACTTGTATTGTATGACAAATGTGTTTTTCTTTTCCCCCTTCATGTCTCACTGCCCCCCCTTTTTTTCCTTTTTGGATGAAAAAGCTCCGTTTTCATTACATATGAATGTCCTTGCTTAGCAGTTGACTCCTCTTGGAAAAATCCTCAAACATTTTACCCTCTGTGTCCAGTGTTTTCACTCCAGGGCAAGGGGGAATGGCTTCCCACTGCCAGAGAGTAGGTTTAGCTTGGGTATTAGGAGGAAATCCTTCCCTGGGAGGGTGGGGAGGCCCTGGCACGGGTTGCTCAGAGAAGCTGTGGCTGCCCCATCCCTGGAAGTGTCCAAGGCCAGGTTGGACGGGGTTTGGAGCAGCCTGGGCCAGTGGAAGGTGTCCCTTCCCATGGCAGGGGGTGGAAGGAGGTGATCTTTAAGGTCCCTTCCAACCCAAACCATTCTGTGATTACAAACTGGTGATGCTTTTGTTACCCCTGCAAAGGTGCTTTGCTGGGAGGTCACCTCAGCCACGGCTTCTGTTGCTGAATCCAAGAAACCCAAATACCAGGCAAACAGTTCTTGCCAAATTTAGCTTGGCTTTAGCTTAATTTCTCTATTTTTTTCCCCCTCTACAAAATACACTGAGCCAATTAAAGCAGTAAATGGTTAAAGGGGACCTCGGCCTTGTTCTGTGTTTTCTTCCCTCTCTCCAAAATTGAAAGTCAAGCACTGCAGGAACCCTGATCCTGTAGAACATGTCAGGCTGCACTCACCCCCACCCCAGCCCTCAGCAGCCCTGGCTGTCGTGCAGCCAGTGTGAGTGTTCTCCCCTCAGCTCCCCCTGAGCTCTCAGGGAGCTTTGCCTCTCTGTCCCTCAAGCGTGTGAGCTCGGCTGCGTGAAACTCCGTCCCGAGAAGAGACTGACTGATGTTCACCTGAGTGTTTCAGTGTGTTTTGTTCTGCTGTTTCCCCTTTTAGGTGACAGCGAGATTGTAAATAATATGTACGAGACCGACCCCGATCTCCTTGCTGGAGAAAGCGCAGAGGAGGAAACTGAGGACAGTATAATGTCCCCCATTCCCGTGGGACCTCCGTCACCCTTTCCCACCAGTGAGGACTTCACTCCCAAGGAGGGCTCACCTTATGAAGCTCCCGTCTACATTCCTGATGACATTCCAATCCCACCAGATTTTGAACTCAGAGAATCTTCGATCCCAGGGGCAGGGCTAGGGATTTGGGCCAAAAAGAAGATTGAAGTTGGGGAAAGATTTGGACCCTATATGACAGGACAGAGGAGCACATTAAAGGAAACAAACTTTGGATGGGAGGTAAGCGTGTGGAATGTGATCACCACATTCATTTCTCTTCTCTGCCAAGTGTTCGTGAGGCTGGACTGGGGCCTGGTGGCCTGGGGACGGACACGGTGACTTTGCCAATGCATAATTTTGCCCTCCCCGGTAGCCTGAAGTGTTTAAAATCAGCAGAAACCCCTTTAAGATCCCTTCTTGGGCTGCGAAAACTGCTCTGGCACCATTTTGGAAGGTTGGTTTTAAATGATGTCGGGTCACTCCATCAAGTGCTTGTCATTTCGAGGTTGTGCTCGGGACTTGTCGCGGAGGAGGGAATGGGATTAGTGGCACCGTGTTCTGTCGTTGGGGGTGTTACCTTTGACTCCTGGCCCTGTCAGCAGTGCAGGGATCATTAACTGCTCAGAGAGAAATACCATGTACCCATTACCTGCCCAGATGTTCTCGAGTTCTTGTTCCACAGCAAAGATGAAGAAATGTGAAAGTCATTTTTCCCTAAGAGCTAAACACTAAAAAACTGTGCTCAAGAGGAAAAGGAACTCTATCCCACAACTCCCATCTTTCTCCCTGCTTTTCTGGGCTTGTCCCAGAAGTCATCTCCATCTCTTCTGCTCCTACATTCTTGATTTGAAACCATCTGTATCCCTAATTATCCTGAAATACAGTATATTCTGTGAGCAGTGAAATGCAGTTCTGCTCTGTGTCCACAGTCCTCTTCCAGCACATCCAGTGTCCATTGTACTCTACGGAATTCCTCCTCTGCAGTCCCAATGCCCATCCCAACCCACCACACCCCTGCTACCATGGGAGCTGCTGGTTGTTGGCCTAAGGAGGAGGCTTTGTGTGGAGCAGCTGGGGCAGAGAGGATTTCCTGCCAGGACACACAGGCTGTTGGACAGGGGGAGACCTGTGCTTCAAAATAAGTGGGAGCTCAATTTTCCCTCCTTTTTCCCTGGGTGAAGCAGTGGCTTGGCCTGTTTTCTCCATCGGCCACTACTGATGTGAAGTGGTTTACAAAACATTGCAGCACAGGGTGGGAAGCAGGAAGGGATGGAAGTGGAAGGCTCACCGAGGGGGAGCCAGCAGTGCAGTCACAGAAGCCCTGTTTTCTTAGAAACCAAGGTCAGAAAGGCCAGACTTAAGCATTAACATTTCAAATTGTGTCTGATTATATTTACACTCTTGATTGTGAAGTCAAAAATCGGTGAGCAGTTGGATTCAGTGAAGCCCAAAGAAGTAGGTCCAGATGTTTTTGTTTACTTTTTCAATGTGTCTGAAGTGCAGGAAACAGTAAAAAACACTTGTTATAAGAACCAAACTCACTTGTGTTTTGTCACTCTGCACTAGGAAATGTCTGAAGAGCTGAAACCAGAGTTTGGTTGAACAACTGAGTCGAGAGTTTCCTTTTCTTACTGTCTTAGTACAGGGAAAAGAGGGAAATTCAGCTCAGGGTTCTGATTCCCTCTGTTCCCTCCAGTGACATTCCCCAGGAGTTCATCTTGGTCTCGGTTTCTTTTGTGTGCATATCATTACAGCATATTTAATTGGTATTACTGTGTGAGTTTCAAGACATGAGGGTTTTTTTGGGAGAAGAATCCCTGTGGATGTCCTGGCAATGCACAGTCTGGCTCAGGGAGGCTGCAGGGGGGAGGCAGCTCGAGATTCCCTGAGGAGGGTTCTGGTCGCTTCGAGGTCTCTCTGAAGCTGGGCACAGTTTCTCTCTAGGAATCTGCAATATTGATTATTTGTAGGCTGCAAGGTGGAAGTGGCTCCTTCAGAGAGGTGAATTGC